>QEPC01007483.1:1177895-1188089 GCA_003113815.1 Sphenodon punctatus
CCGGGGGTGAACTCCCGGCAGGAATCACTTTTTGCCCCCAACAGACGTGACGTTACCACGCTCAACCATGGTGGGATTCACCATGGTTGAGTGTGGTAAATTCTCGGCTGGCCTCCATGGCCTGGAATCCGTGGCCATGCTTGCCGCCAATTCCGGGCCGTGGTCAATATCCACTGCGGCCACATTGGCTGCTGCGCCCGCCCGTCTCCTGGAGGGTGGGTGGCCTTGGGAGTGTGGGGGGGCGGGGCTGTGTGGCCGCATGTTGTGCCGTGCAGCCCTCCCCCCCCCCTCAGATTTCCCACCCAGATCAGCCGGCACATCTGCTGGCTGTGACGGTTTGATTCTGGCGGGGAATCAAAAGGGTAATTCTGAAATCACCCTTGGTTTACATTTCTGCTGGCCAATTGGCATCACAAACCGATCTTATATCACAGTGACACATAAGACAATCCCTGGCATAGGTGCCTTCTCTGCATATGCTGTGCAGGCATATAGAATTGGGACCCTTTATCACATCTTTCTGATATTTGGCACAGATGATCATGAAAGTGTAATATACAGCTCTGCCAAATTTCATGTACAGTGGTTGGACTACAAAGATGTTACAGTCAGACATACAGTTATAGGTTAATTGCTTATACCACCAGGACCCTGTATCCAATCCTTCTGAACGTTGGCATAGATAGTAAATATTGGAAGGGGTGTAAATCTCTTCTGTAGGGTACTTATCCTTCAATAGATTTAGCATATTCTCAAGGTCATGATAGCATCTGGGATAAAAGGGGGGGTGGGAATATAGATATTCACCAGAACAAATGTCATCTTATCAGGAATCGAGACCAAGGAAACAAGAGCCCAAGAGTAAGCTGTGCTAATTAAATTTAACCATAGTTTAGATGCTACCAGAAGCATCAATCCTCTGCTAGGTCATCCTCTAGAGGACTGGCTAACTGCTGGAGAACAAAAAAACCTCAAAACCTGGGTAGTCAACATCCAACAAAAGTCAAGTTTCTTGTAATAGAATTCTATCTTGGGAATTTAAGAGTTTTTAAAAGTCCAGATCCCCTTTCCTATCTTTGCAACCTGCAATATTCCATGATAGGATTTTAAGAGAGGGCAGCAGGGCTTTTAGGAGTCATTGGGAACCAGCCTATATCTCAACGGGTGGCAAAACCTTATGCTTAATTGCTCCATTCTTGAAGGGAGCAAAATTAGTTGACAGCATATTCTCCAAATTGGGAGACTCACCAAGAAGCTGCCTATTGGAGGGGGGAGATGAAGCATCAATAAAAAAGCTCCTATCCTGCCTATCCTGATTAAGCAAACTGAAAGGTCGTAACGCATCCTGACAATCCAATTTCGCCCGCTCCTCCTTGGAAGTGGGAGCTCCACCCATGTCATCCCCTGTCTCAGATACCAGGAGCTGAGATCGACTCTGCTCCCCATGCTGGGAAACGGCAACTCCCTGATTCTCAATTGGATGTAGGGATCCACCCTTCTCATCCCCTACACCAGTTTCTGGGTGCCGAGAATGACTCAGCTCCCTTAACTGTAAATGGAGACCAGTCAGCTCCCCTAATCATTCAAATTGCTGTGAATTTGAATCTTTTAGGAGGGGGACCCGCCAAATTTCAGCCGTCTTGGGAGTTATGCCCACAACCACAGGCTCTCAAAGCCCCCCCCCCCCCTCGCCTGTCCTTGCTTATCCTACATATCTTTTGGTTTCAGAATCATTTTATAAATAAAACCAGAATACCTTTGGCTATTGCGCTTTCATGAAAAGTTTGGTGACATTATATACACCCTAGACAGCAGAATTCCCCATGATTCTAGAAGTTGAGATGCCTTGAGAATGTCCAAGACTGGTTGTTGGCAAGCAAAATTGATTAGAACTCTCTTAGCTCCCCCCACTGGAGGTAACTGGTGAATTATAACGAAGTGTGCCAGTCCTAAGGAACCATTTCAGCTGTCACCTGGCTAACAACTTAGTGTGCCATTGAGGGTGAAACCCATTTGGAGAGGGAAGATTTCCAAAACTACTGTCAGTGTCATCCTCCATTGGGGGCCCACTCCGTAAGGGTTCGCAAACTGGAGCTTCGAGCTCCCCACCAACATTGTTTCCCTCATGCTCAATTGTAGGAGGTTGCAATTGAGTAGCAGTTGGCAAAAGGCCTTAGTTTTGGCCCCAGAGGGATTTGTTATGGACAAGCCCTTCTGTTGTGTGTTGTAAATCAGCACATCCAACTGTCCCTGAATTGACGCAAGCACCTCATTAGTCCAATTCAAGCTGTTCAGGAGTATTTTTATTAGCTTTCCCACCAAAATGCAATGGTCTCCCAGCAACTGCGCCATATTCAATAAATTAGAAGATGTAGCAGGTGCATTAGATGTTTCTTTAACCACATCAATTAGGCCAGGGGAGTCATCCTCATTTAGTAAATCCCTAGGTACTTTCGATAGAGGGGTGGTCTCCTCCAAGTCAATGCCCTCTGCTCCTAGGCAGCTATAAGGATTCTTATCAATGGGAATCTCTATATAGTCCTTCTGAATGGGTCTCCATAATCCAACTTCAGATAACTTAAGTTGTTTAAAGTTAGGCATATTTTCACTGAGTGAAATATTTGCTGGGTACCCTCTCTTTCGGTTTCTGGCCCCAGTCATGTTGAATCACACAGAAAAATAAAATCAAAACACAATACTGTAACAACACATAAAATACTTAACCAGCCGAGTGCGCAACATCCAATCAAATTATTCATTCTGGTCCAGTTTTAGAACACTCTCTGTCCCCTTCTCCTCTCCAAGAAGCCTCCTTCAAAAGTCATGCAGCTACAGACTGCCTGTAGATGAACAACTTCGGTGGAGACACGTGAATCTGGCCAACTGGAAAGTCCAATAGAGGGTCTTCAAAAAATCCCAACAATGTTCAAGATTGTAACAGTAATGCGTCACTCTTTACAGGGTTTACTTGCAGCAAACCTTGGCCCCTGTTGCCCCCCAAATAAGCAGCTCCAGCAAGCAAATAGACTAGCCTAAATGCAAGGTCCAATAAGGGATCCTCAAAAGAGTCCCAGCAATGACCCAGATGGTAACAATAGTGTTGAGCTCTTCACGGGGCTTACTTGCAGCAAAACTTGACCCTTGTTGCCCACAGTAGAGCAGCTCTAGCAGAAGTAAGCAGGAGGGCCCAAATGCAGGGTCCAATGGAAACACTCCAAAGAATCCCAGTGATGACCCAAGAGATAACAAAGGTGCCTAGCTCTTCACTGGTGTTACTTGCAGCAGAGCTTGGCCCCTGGAGGGAAGGGTACATTTGCTCAGAAAAAAAAAAAGAATGGGGATATCACAGCCTCATTCAGGTCAACCTTGGCAAAACTTGATCCCAGATAGTTGTTGACAGCCCAAAATAGCATAAGGCCGGCACCTGGCCAGCACCTAAGGCTACATACACAAGGGTGTGCCTTTGTGTGCACAGCCCTTAGGTGTGCTGCCCTGTGGCGCTTCCGCAGGCTGCAGCAGCAGCAAGGAAGGTTCCGGGTGAAAGTGCTGGGCAGGGCAGCATAGCAGGCCACACTCACCGGGGTCATGTGGTTCCCAAAGCCCAGCCTTACAATTAGGGAGAAACCCCACAGCATCCACAGCAGCTGGCCAAATAAGTTCTGTTGCGGGGAGGCAGCGGCTGCATCTCGCAGCCCCATATCTCCTCAGCGCACCAAGTTCTTGATAATAGGAAAACAAAACAGTAAAAACTGGAGCTCAGTTACTGAATTTGTTGGTCACCCACCATGACCTGAAAAGATGTGGTACATTTTGCCCTCAACCTGCTAACCATGTTTTTACAATTGGTCCTTTTGGATGTTCATCTCTTTTGGGAGGATGAAGTTTACCTATTGTATTTCTGGTCAATCTCCCCATTGCATTTTCCCTAAATGTGAGTTTAATTAAAGTATTTCTGAATTCCAAAAAATTGTCTGGAGCTCTGATTTCTGGAGCTTAAAAAAGTTCTAAGTACTAACTGAGTACCCGGTCATGGTACTTGGAACTTTAGTAGCTGATCTGAGTACTTGGATTACCTATTCAGTGCAGGTCTACTTTAATCTTTTCCCAAGTGAGGGCCTTCACTCCAGGCAAGATTTTGGCCTGGCTGATGAACAAATGTCAGTGAGTATAGAGAGGGCAGGGCAACAGCCCGTCCCCTCCTTAATGGGCAGCCAGGATGGTCTTTGAGGCCGCCCTGGCTGCCTGGAAATACCGTGAACCCAGACCGGTGTAAGTGTAAGCGGGCCATCCAACGTGACAGCTGCATTACCCGTAGTGCTTAACCTGGGCTGTGACTTGAAACAGGGCCAGAGTCACAGCCCAGGCTAAGTGCCACCACAGCCTATGCTACGGCCAGAACCAACATCTGGCGGCTGTTTCAGACATGACGACAGCACAGATTTCCACATGTGGCAAAGCATGGAAATCTGTGCTATCATCACGTCTGAAAATGCCCAAAGTTGAGAAGATGCAGGTGCACGCTGTTTATCATTATTATCAACAACAACAGTAATAATAAATAAATTAAACAGTGTGGAGCAGCCTATATCAAGATCTGTGTATCTAAAATGCAGGGCAGGCTGCTTGCCTAGCAAGTACAAGGAGGCAGTGGACTCAGTGAGTCAAGGAGGGAGGGTGTTATTCTCCTCTGAAACTTGTCCTATAGCTGACCTGGAAGTGCCTTTCAGGCACAACAAAGACCCTTCCATCCATCCCTCCTTGACCAAGGGCAGGTCAACTCAACACAAAGCACTCCAGGGAGGGAAGGCTTCTCCCAGGGACCCCAAGGGGGAATAAGGTCCTCCATTAAGGGAGAAAACAAATTCCCATTTCCTCCTAATGTCCACGACCTCTTGACCCAGCACAGAGTGCCAGCTCCCTCTCAGTCTAATTGCTTCAGAGAGCTTCACCCCATGTTTTTAATTTTCTTTTTTTTTTTACTTTTTCATCCACAGTGTATACATTAAGGTAAATGCTTCAGGAAAAGAATAACACCAGATTATTAAAACAAGCGTATCCAGGGGGACGTTAAACATCATTGGCAACTTACTGGCTGCAAGGGGTTGCTTTGTGGGTTTGAGAACCTAAGGAAATGCACTCCCTAATACCAAAAATGTTGAGGGGGCAGTGGCCAGCAACAACAGAGAAGGGCTCCTGTGGTCTAGAAGCCAGGCCTCCAAATAAGAAAGTGCATGGTTTAGGTCAGGCTTAGTTTGTATTGTCAGTTCTGTTGGTCATCTCTGTGAAAGGCAGAGGCCAAAGATGGTCAAGGATCAGGAAATTGGTCCATAAGCTGAAGGAGGCAAATCAGTCTGGGTAGGTTGGTCAAGTAACAGCTTGGCATGACAGGCCCCAGCGAGGTCACAGGCATCAGGTTAACACCTCTCTGTGTTTCACTTCGAGATCTTGGCTTTTGACCCCGAGGCTCTGGGAGAACCCCTAATTTCTCTGGGTCAGTCAAGGGTACCCATGTGCCACCACAGCCTATTAGGGTTTCTAGGGTCAGGAGGGGACAAACACATCAGAAAGGGGACAGACCATTGGGACTTTCCTCCCCCCTTTCCAACATGTTCCCACCCCCTTGCAGAGCAATGTGATGTCATGCTTTGTAAGGGGTAGATTTACATCAGAAAGTGGCATGACAGTCCCTTTCCCTCACCCGTTTCCAGCATAGCCCCACCCCCTGTGGAGAGTCATGACATCGCAACACTGTACAAGGAGTAGGGTTAAGTCAGAAAGAGATGTTACCGTCCTTCTGGGTTTCCTTTTCGAGTGAGGTGACAATCCTACCAGGTGTGGAGAGGCAGGGACAAGTGGGTCAACGTGTTGAAGCTTCAAGAAAAGCAAATACACTGAGACATGATAAAACCAGACAAAGTAAGGCAAGGCTCAAGGACAAGGGAATCCAAGAGTGAAAGGCCTGATGAGTTCAGTTGCTTAGACAAGAGTATGTGTGCACACACACATGCCAGAATTGGTCTGTTGTTCTTCTGCCCCCAAGTGTGAGCAGAAAGGGAGCCAGGGAAGCTATGTCTTCCTAAATGCCAGATTCTGATCTTGGCTACAAGAGTGTCACTAAACGGACTCAGAATCTGGCATTAGAGGAGTAGCAAATGCCATTGCTGCCCACAAAACCCAGGAGGCCTTATGTCTCAAAGAGGCATAACAACGCCTGACAGCATGACTCAGACCTGTGGTTCTCAATTTTTGTAAACTGTACTCCCCATGTTTCCTTTTTGTAGCAGGATGAGCTGGAGTGCCTCCACTGCGTCTACTCCAAAGAGACCTCTGTCCCTGATTGCCTGGCTCCCAGCAGCTCAGCTCAAGGGATTCTGCTGTGGTCCTGCTAGGGCTAATTAGACATAGCATTTAAGGCTGGGCTGAGAGACTAGCAGGAGAGATCACCAGGGAAGGGGAGAGGGCTGATGGAAGGTGTTGCCTCCAGGCCTGGGGAATAGGCCTGGGAGGTGAGGTAATCCCTTGAGTAGAGGACGTGGGAGTTTTATGTCTGAGAAGCATAAGCCACTTTCTTACATTACCTTATCTTCTGTAATATATGGTATTCTGTGAATGTCTGGGAATGTATGATATTCCATTAATGTCTGGGACATCACCCATTGTAGGAGGAGACAGTCAGTACCCATTCTCATGGCCGGTATCTCCCATGACTGCTGTGAACATACATCGTCACCAATTCGGGGCGGTGGGGCACTGCACACATTTCTCCCATTTCAAATTTCACCTGAGTGTACTTCTGCAAGCTTTAAGTAATTCCAGTTCCAGAAATATCATAATGCAAGTATTCCCACATTCCAGATTTCATATAATTATAATACACATCACAAACACTGCATTTGCACATTCCAAATTTAGTGATAGATTAACTCCCATCACTGTAAAAGTAGGACCCTACCCTGACATCCATGATTACATTTACCTGAGCTCATGTGAAGGGTGCAGAAAAGCGCATTCACACAAGCATGAAACTTGCAGTACTATTAAATTTCTATGAAAAATCATCTCCTGTGAAAGTGGCATTACTTATGTTTGTGTTTATGATTTGCTAAGAGAGTTTACTGCCAGGAAAGCTCCGGGTGGAGCCTGGCAGTAATCAGGGGACTGTGAAGGACTGAAAAACCAGAATAAAATCAGTTAATTGAAGCAACTTTCCCCTTCCCACCCTCCTCTTCCCCTATTTTTCTTTATTCTCTGACTTGGGGTGGACTCACACATACACTGATTAAATTCAATGACCAAAGGGCCCCAGATCGTGTATAATGAGCCCCGAATTAGTGTTAACTGTGAGGGAGTCAATGGGAGTTCCAGCCCCCACTTTAAATGTGTATTGGGAGTTTAGATGTGATATGAAATCCCAATCTGCATTTAATGCGGGGCTAGAATTTCTGTTGGCTCCTTCACACATTATACTAATCTGGGTCTCATTATACATGTTTCAGGGTCCCATGGACATTGGATTTAATCAGCGTACATGTGAGTCCGTCCTTACTCTCCATCATTTTGAAAATTCCCTCAACTGTAACTTGGTGTTTTTAAAATGTGCTCCTTCTTGCCACCCCCACGTCTACAGAGAATAGTTTAGTCCCAGGAACACATAGGACTGAAGTCTCACTATTATGCTGTAGCTCCTTGGACATGACTTCTGCTTCTATGGCAGTTTTTACATGGACAGGGGTAGGTGGGTGGGTGCTTTGGCGCAGCAGGTGTAAATGGGTGTGTGCCCGTTTCCATGGACACACACCCACCTACACCCATCTCCACCCACCTCCACACGGAGGTCCTCACGGAGCATCCTCCGGTCGGTTGGAAGGCTCCGTGGGTGTTGGTGGGTGTGCAGCAGGAGTGCACATGCACAAACACCCGCCGCCCATGGTGTTTTCACGGGCGCGCACCCACCGAACACCCATCCCCCTCCACACTGGCGGCAGTATACACAGACTGCCCCCTCCCCCCGCCGCACACCCAACCAAACACCGAGCAGCAGGGGGGACGTCCGCATAAAAACAGCCTATTCCTAGCCACTCCTTTAATCCTGGGAAATATAGTTGGCAGGAGCAGCAGCAACCACTAGGCCAGTCTCTAGCACAGGCTGGACAGTGGGCAATGAGAAGCTAGGGTGAGCCATCACACTTGCAGATGTATTGCTGCAGGGGGAAAGAGCCTATGAGGGAGCAAAACCATGTTGGCCACTTCCAGGGCTTTGTCCTCCACACACAGCAATGGGACTGGGGCAAAAGAGACTGTAGCTGATGTGATAATATAAGAAGGAAGCTTCAGCTATTGGAAGTATTTGCTGGATAAATTATCATTTTTATTTTATTTTTGCTAACATCTATGCTTTTTGGTCAGGTAGAGGGCAGTAAACTCAGAGAACAGTTGGTAAAGAGTTGGTCCAGAAAGTGGAAAGATGATACAACAGAGTATGATGGAAAGGACCTACAGATGCTATGTGCTGAAGCACGTGAAAGACCAAAGTGGATGGTGGAGCAAGCATGACTGTGTCAAGGCTTGGTGTTGTAGAGCAGTGGCTTGTCTGCATTACGACTTTGAGGTTTAACTCATGTCATGGGTCTGGTAGGAAGTGGATGTGATAGCTTTTGCTCTGACCTATTTTCAGCTTTTAGAAATACAATGTCCAGGTCAAAGACAGACTGAAGGATCAGATCTGGGAACAGTGTTCAGAATAGGGCTGAAACTAGAGCTGCAACAAGTACCCGTAAAAACAGCTATACCTGTCAAATTTACAGTACCCGAATCGACTCAACAACATTACCAATCAGTACCTGACTGCAGCCTGATTTGGGTACCTGATATCCCAGATTGTCGACTTCCAGTCCTGAAATTTCAACTTCAGATACTGATTTTTTTGAACTCCATATTGATTTTTCAACTTCCAACACTTATTTTTCTTCCTTTCTTTTTTTGCCCTGGAAAGATGATTCTGGTTTTGGAAAGTCAACTTTTGGTCCTAATTTTTCAACTTCCAGTCCTGATTTTTTTACATCCCGATTACATCCCAGTTTTTCACTTTTCTGCCCCAATATATACTGATCGGTAATTGGAAAATCAAAAAATCAGTAACGGAAATTACCAATTTGTCTGATCAGTACCTGGGTAGCTTGTTGAGTACTAGATGTGGTACTCAAAAATGTGGGTATTACCTGTGGGTGAAATGAGAATAAAAATTATTCTTGCGAAAATCACGTGAGAGTCTAGCAACCCCAGCATGATCTCACAAGATCTCACTATGGTGTTTGAGAATCTTGCAAGATTCTCAAAGCCCTCAAAAAATGCTCTGGATTGGCTGTTCTGGTTTTCAGCCTTGCATTCTGACGTTTTTCACATACACAGTAGTTGGAATATACTTTGGAGCATGCGCAAATGGCCAAAATGCATTTGTGTGTGTGCGAAATGCCACATTGAATGACTGGGTGAGCAGAGAGAACAGATGTGTGGAGATGTCCAAGCACCATGCTAAATCCATGGATTATCTCTGGATTCCAAAAGCCATTCCATTTCAGCCCTAGTCCACACAGAAGTGGAGACATGATCAGGTCTGAGAAGAAGCAAAGACAGGGCTGGCCCAAAGCAGGAGCAGAAGATGAGAATTGGACCGGGCCAGGAACAAAGCAGAAACAGTCTCAAAACAGGAACAGAGACAAGAAGAAGTGGGCTCAGATCAGGGCATACAATGGGGCAAAGGAAGCAAGGATTTTTTTTCCTGAGATGATTACTCCTGCAAAACTTTCCTTTCCCTTCTTTATTCTAGTTTCCTCTAGAGTAGAAAGGCTTTCTGTCTTAACCCCTGAAACATTAAAATACACAAGTAAAACCAAGTAAAATTCCCCTATCCCCCAGCTCCCCAAAACCTACTCCTGCCATGGACATTGATACGTGTGACCTTTGGAGCTTCTCAGGTTTGAAAAGTTCTGAATGTTGCAAGGACCTCTTGGTGTCCAGTGACATAACCAAGGTCTTTCAAAAGAGGACAGCACTTTTCTTTGTTGCAAGGGCCGGGGGGACAACTAGGAGAAGGGCAATAGCAGGCAGAGAGAGGAGATAAATGATTGGTGGGTGCTGGCCTTGAATGGGGGCCAAAGGCCCCACAGGTCCTTGTGGTTACACCCCTGTTGGTGC
>QEPC01007483.1:1211588-1235184 GCA_003113815.1 Sphenodon punctatus
CCTAGAGACAATTAAGAGACCTGACAGCAGTCCTGAAATATCTAAAAGACAGCCTCAAAGACAATGGCCCAGAGCTGTACTTCATCGCCAGCAAGGGCAAGACTTGAAATAATGGGCTCAAATTACAGGAAGGTCGATTTTGGCTAAATATTTTTTTAAAACCTTCTTTATAGTAAGAGGAACTCAGGAGTGGAACAAGTTGTCTAGACTCTCCATCGCTGGAAGTTTTCATACAGAGGCTGGACAGCCAACTGTTAGGGATATTGAAGCTGGACTTCCTGCATCAAAGCAGGGGTCCCTTCTAACTTTCTGATTCTATGACATTCATGTCAGCTCTCCTGCGCCTACGTGCTCCAAACAACTCTTGTGACGTGAGCGTGTGTTTTGCTCAGTACTGGGAAAGGATGCTTCTGGGCCCACATTCTTGAGGCCAAAATGTTACAAACCGGGATCTTAATGTTAAGCTGCTCTGTCCATATTTAAGCACTTGAGGGAGTGGCATAAGTGCTGACCAAGGCTGGCCTGACATATTTTACCACATACCCACACACCCCTCCTTCCCTTACCCCACTATTGTCTTTGCCATCTTCTGTCAGGTAGCTGAGTCAGGCTGTATTTGTGGAGAGATACCAACGTGTAGCCAGAGCCATGATGTCAGAATCCAAAGTGGGGCAGAGGGGGTCGGGGAGTGTTTTGTCTCCCAGGAGGGGGCAGCACCCTGTTCAGCCAGTCCATCCTCCAGCAGCCTGTTCCTGTCCACTGATGCACACAGGGGACAAGAAGGGATCAATAGTCTCAGTGGCAGTAAGGCGCTGCTGAGAAGCTGTGGCTCGGGAACAGTTTAGGCCTATTGAGGAGCCGGGTAAATGGAAAAAGTTGTAGAAGGAAAAGGGCAGTGGTTGGTGGCAGGAGCGATATTCTAACCGGCAAGCAACTGGTTATCTGTGAGTTTCCCCATCCTACCTCCCTTTTGTGTGTATCATGGTAGGTTTTGTACAACTGGTTCTGACAAATTGGGCTGAACTAGTAGAATATCACCTGGAGTTGTGGGGGAAACAAGCTGGGAAAAGGGGGAGGCTGTAGAAAGAAAGTTTGACTTCCTGCTCCTCCAATAGAATAGCAATAGGGGGTGCACTGAGCTCAGGACCACGCTAGCAAGGAGGGCCTGTTTTGGACAGAGCTGAATTAAAACAGCCCTGCCGTTGTAGCAAAATTTTCCCACATTTTCAAAGTGTTGATCAGACTTCCAACACCGAATTAATCCACAGCAGACTTCTGACTGAAATCCCAAAGGGATGATTTTGCCTTTCATACTGTGCATATGCAAAATGGCAGTGGGCATAATACACATGCACAAAATGACAGTGCCCTGCACTGTGCAAAATCATTCCTATTGTTCCGGGGGAAACACGGATTGTATCGTATTCCGGTCCAACTTTTTGCCTGATCAGTCAAAATGGCCGGATCCATTGAAAATGGAATTTGGGCCAAGATTCAGCCCTAGTTTTAGCTTCAGACAGGCTCAGAGGTTGGCACTCACTCTATGCATGCCGCAGACCTTCGTAAACCAAGTCAGCATCCCTTCCCTAAGAGAGCCGCTGCTAGCTGGGCCCACCTGAAACAGCCATTGCACACCAGCTTTGGGAGCATGTGCCTTCACAGCAGTGGAGCTGGGGGAGAAAAACAGTAGCACATCCTTGCCCATGTGAGGTATGGGACTGGCAGAGGAGAAAGCAGAGTACTACTCATTCCATGCCCCATGGACCGTTGCAATCAGCACATGTGGCATGCATGCATGTATGTGCACACAAACCATGCACACCCCCGGCACAGGGCCTGCAGCATGTGTGTGAACTGCGTGCTTGCATGTGCATGTGCATGGCTACATGCTCAGGGCATGGAATTTGCCCCAACGTCCTTGCTGAGGCACACAAAGAGAGGTGGGGCAAGGGAGGAGAGTCAGGCAGCATGGCAAAAAGCCAGCCTCTAAAATGGGACAGAGGAGGGTAGTATGGGAGTAGGAAGGATAGACAGAGGAACAATGTGCGTGTGTAGGTTCAGTAGGGCAGAGCTCAGTGGTGGTAGGTGGGGCAGTGCTTATGCTTAGTGAAAATATGCACCGAATCTCCACTAACTTTCCCCAAAATATGTATAAAATCATTTCAGGGCAATTTGTTTCAGACCCACCCCAAAGCAATAGGGCCACCAACCACTTACCGATTTGGGGGCATGGGTGAGAGAGAAAGAACATTAGCAAGCTGTTATCTGTAGCTTCTATGTTCGGGAGTTCCTTTCCTTATGAATTTTTCTGTATCTCTGGCTCCCCTGTACAGGTTACTCCTTTTCCTATGTCCTGCGACCTACAAGGAGAATGTGCTTGCCGGGACCCCAACGCCCAAGAGCACAGACGCAAGGATCTACGTGGCTTCAGTCTTGGGTAATGCCAAAGCAAAAGAGGAATGGAAGACCACACTGCCGAAAGGCAGACTTGGAGAGCCACCACATCCCTTTTGGGTTGGTTTTGTTTTGTTTTGTTTTTTAACATTTAGCTGCTCAACTGGATGGCATTTCTGCACCAGAGATCCTTAGAATTCAACCAGTCTGCCTTTAATTTTGGTCCAAGGAGTACTCAGAAGTGGAGGGGATGGAGTTATGTATTCAAACACTATCTGACTAGCGACCACAGCAAATGAAACGAGAGCAAGTGTGTCGAATGGAGAAGACCTTTAAGTATCAAAACAGCATGTGTTAACACAGTTGTGTGCCCACCTAATTTGAACTTTTTTTTGTATCCAGATTAAGGCAAGAAACAAGCCATATATCTATATATAAATATATATAAATATATAATATACGTATTTATAAAGATAACTAGGGAAAGAGAGAGAGAGAGAGAGAGAGTCACAGAAAGATCAAGGGATAGTCAAAACAAAAATACATTGCCTTCTCCAGCGCTCACAACACAAACCAGACGTGAAGAAAGTGGAGCTCTCAAGCCAAGTTTGGTCTACATTGATGCTGAATGCCACAGGTACTCGTGCTCTGGGCGATGAGGTGAGGCAGGGGACGAGGCGATAGTTGTTCTTGAATGGGCTATTCAGCACGCCTCCCCCCGCCCCATGCACACACATACACAGCCTCTTGCCTATTTATAGGTTGTTGCCCATATGAGCTTCCATGCTAGTTTGGAGATGGGGAAGAAAATCCCGTTGATGAAGGGGGCTGAGGTTTGACCTTCAGCTGTGAGACTGGCACTGAGGTTTGACCTTCAGCTGTGAGACTGGCACTGAGGACCAGAGATTAATGCACCTGAAGAAACACAGAGAGGGTAAACTAAAAACCCATACTTGTTTGAGCATGTCTGCTGCTGCTACTCCTGCTGCTATGTCCCATACAACTAGTTTCCTTTACTGTGTCAGGACAGGGTGAACACAACCCCATGCAACCAAACAGTCTGCCTTAAAGCTTACCTACAGCCTGCCTTCCAAAACTCTCTGGCTTCCTCCTCAGCACCAGGGCAAGAAAACAAGACACCAGTCAGCCAAAGAGACCAGGGCTTCACCTCTCTTCAGCCAATGGTTCTCCTAACTCTCCTCCCCTCCTGCCTTTATTTTTGTACCTGTATAGTCTCTTCCTACAGGCATCGATCACCCTGCAGGAGACGGGGGAGGAGGAGAGAGCATTTCCAAAGTGCAAACGCCACCATTTTGAGGACGCCGTTAGTGCTCCGAACACAGTTATCAGTATTAAATTCCCAGGCAGTGACTCGGAGCAGGGAGCCTTCTAAGAGGACAGACACTAAGCAAAGCTACTTGCAATTCTGGTCCTAAAGTGGCTGCTCTTCCTTCCCTCCCACTCCCTCAACGATTTATTTGGCTGGTAACTCAACTCTCGCTGAGCCAACGTGACACCTGATGGAACCCAGTGCAGGCAACGCTGATACAAACCCTTCAAAATAACCCCTAGGATCTGCACATGGGTTTACACAGCTCTGATCAGACATTCTTTGAAGGATTCATTCGCTGCCATGTCCAGAAGTTAGGTCTGATATTGTCTTGTTAGAGAATTCCAGCAATGTTTTGAAACTTGTCAGGACGCATTTATAGTGGTCCTTGCAGTGAGTTCTGGGACCCCTCATGCACCAAACTTCACTTAGCCATTCTAGAGCAAACTTGGGGCCCTGGAATGAAAGCATCTTAGAATGATCTTCCTGACTTCCACTTGGAGAAAGTATAGGAGTAGATGATTTAAATCCTCTGTAGAGTTTTGAGGCCGAAAGTAGAATTCTCATCATCTCAGGGTCCTCAAAGAACTTTGAGGATCAAAGTTACCAAAGTCCCATCATGGAAGAGTCACCTGCAGTCACCTGATGTAGGACAAAAGGGTTCCCTTGTTGGCTCTCAGTTTCTTGAACAGAAGATGCTCAGCTTTCCATATAAGCTGCCCCAGTAGCTGTACAAATGAATAGCGAGTAAGGAAACACCAGAAGAATTGGGATTGACAGGAGAATTAACAATCTTTGAGGGGATCTAGACCCAGATTTGTAGTGACTGGGGGCCAGGGATTGAGGATGTTAATCAAAAATAGCCACCACACAGCTGTAGCTGAAGTCAGGGAAGTTACACCAGGAACCAAAAAAATCCTCCAATTTTTAATATTAAGGATGTTGTAAGGAGTGAATTCTGCCCACATTTTAAACCCCCACAGCTAAAAGAGTTGAGAGACATTCAGAGGCTCATCCTGGCAGGTGCTGAGCTCCTGTGGGTTGCTGAGCATGAGGTGAATCCCTTGGCAGCTGTCAACACTCAAACAAGGGTCCTCTCTTCTTTTGGAGACTGTTAGTAAAGAACTAGTTAATATGGCAGAAATCACCGTATCCAGAAAAAACAGGGAGCTTGTTCTTTGTACAGATTAAAGAGGTGTCCAGATCAGCGGTGGAGAGTTCCTTTGTACAGTTATACAACGTGTTGGAGAGAGGATTAGGAAGGATCCTGATAAAGGGGTTTCCACGTTGGAGGAAGGAGCATGTCCTGCGATAGCAGGTTGTCTACACTTATTTAGCCAGAGATCACAATCCCCTTAAAAAATGGTAACCTAACTGCATGCTACACACTTGAGGAAGTTGTTCTGTTCCCCCATCATCCAGTGCTGTCTTAGGGCAGCCCAGATTGCAACTACATATTTGAATGGGTTCATTTATTTATTTTTTCCAGTTAGCACATGAAGTAGGTGAGATTTCTAAAAGAAGCAGAATTGTTTCTCTGGCCTCCTGAAAAGCAAGGACAGGTTTAGACCCTTTTGCACACAGAGTTAAGGCTGTTGCAATTCTTTTCTTGTAGGAAAGGTTACTGAGAAGGGAAACATGGAATTCCAGTTAATCCACAAGAGTCTTCAGTCCCCAAGGGCAGAGCTGTCTTGCTGCTATTATTATTTTCCCTCTGCCAGATCGGCACTGTGTACCTCCCCTGAAGGGACTCTCAGAATCAAGTGCAGCATCAACTCCCAAAATCATGGGTGGGGGAGAGCATGCCGTGCCACAGCTCTGTCTGCTTCCTGGAAATATGGAGGCCCATTGTGCCTTGCCGCTGGTGTGTATGTGAAGGGGCACAAGGAGCTAAATGTTCCTTGCTACCCTTCACACTGAGGGTAGACTGAGGGGTTCAAGCAGTAGGGGCCACTCCAGTGGCCAGTGAAATGACTCCTTGCTATTTTCTGTGGCCTTTAGAATAGGGCTGAAATGAATATCTGTGATGAATATCTTATTCATTGAATCCAACCATTTGAAACCATATCTGATGAAGCAGATAATAGCTGCTATTCAATTCCCAAATAGTTGGATATCCATTTCAGCTATTTGGGGTTGGTTATTGGGTTAAAGACTACCAGCTCTGTTGTGTATGCTGGCAGCCAAAATGAAATAACCAAATAACTGATCAATCAGACAATCAAACAAGTGGCTAAGCAGATATGCATTTTGGTTGCAGGTATTATTCAGATATTTTGCATGATTATTTGAAAAATTGAAAAATATCCACAAATACAAAATCCACTATTCGTTTAAGCTAAATTTTAGATTAGTCCCTAGAGGACGTGGGAGAGCTATATCCCAGAAAAGGATGTTCCAAAGAGCCACTGAATCAAACTGCAGGTCACATCACACTTGTCTTAGTGCCAAGAACATCTCATTACCGAACAATGGCCAATACTCCATCCCATAGAAGCCACCAGAGCATCTTTCTGGCTTCAGTGGGAGCCCTAACTGGCTGTATGTGGAGGGCAGATGGACAATAGTATATGCCAGGGTGGGAAATTCTTCTCAGCTGCTAACCCCACCCCCTAGCCTCAAATGGACTGAGCTGGTGTCCAAATTTTCTTGCCCAATTCCGAAGGCTGAGACAAGGAAGGTTACTCGCCAGAGTGTCTTTTGGAGTCAGGATCCAGCTACCTCCGTTCCGGTGTCACTTGGTTGTAACTGTCGGTTTGTTAGAGGTTTTACCTGTGTTTTAAAAAAAAAAAAAAAAGAAAAAAAAAAAATAATTTTAAAAAGGGTTTCTTGCTGCAATTCATTCAAGTGGGACAGCAACAACAATGAGGCTTTACAGAGAGAAAAGGAGGCTTTAAAAATAGAAGGGTCTGAAGCCCTGGGAAGAACAAAACCTAGTTTTGGTGGATTCAAAAGGAAAGCATCCATTCTGCCAACGGAGGGTGTGTTCACATGAGCGCTAACTCTGAAGTAATTACCCCAAAACCTCACTGTAACACTGATTCATTCACACGAACAACAGTGTGTAAAGAAAAAGTAAGGGGGTATGTCTTCCTTGTTAAAGAGGAGCACATACTACACAGTCACTTAATCCCAGGGGTAAGTGTTGTGTGAACAGGATAAAGGCATCAGTTAAGGCACTTACCACCCAACTTGTTCACACAGTCATTAACTCTATGGGGAGCCTCCCCCTGGAAATTACTCTGCATCCGTGTGTATGCTTGCAAAGTGGATTATTATCACCTCAGTAAGTACACCAGGGGAGGGAATTTAGCCTGTCCATGTGAATGGACCTTGAGTAGAAAGGTAGATAATGAAGTGTAGATTTCCCTAGAAATAGTGAGGGTTTTTTATAGCATTGTCTGGGGAAATTTTTAATTATTTTTGTTCCTTGTGCTTTGTGATAGGTCCAGGAAATAAGGCTAGGCTTTTACTTATCTTTTTTCCTTGAGAGATTGTTGTTTTGGGGGGACATTTTTAATTTGTTCTGTTTAAAAACAAAACAAAAGAACAGTGTATTTGTGCTTGTTTGCATTACCAGACTGTATTTCGGCATTTAACCAGTATATCACTGCTCTCCAAATCACTGCAGAGTCTCAATTCTGAACGCAAAGAGAAATGAACAAACCAAGAAGCTGCTAAATTATCAGACAGACAGACAGGCAAATTGAAATCTGTTTGGGGGATGCGGAACATTTCCCCATTTCCCAGATTCCCTCCTTTCTCCTCCATTTATGTTTTGTTTTGTTTTTGTGATATCAGAGAGAGGGATGGGTGGAGGGATTAAGCCAAGAACTACACTGGAGCTTCTTACGAGAGTGGAGTATCTGTGGAGCTCTTTTGAAAAGCAGGACCTTCCATCTTGCAACGCTCCCATGGATTCCAGTGTGTGTGTGTATGGACTTGAGAGAGAGTCATACATAGTATAGATACCATCTTGATCCTTCAAGAAACCAGGCCTTGTTGGGATAGCACAACCCCAGCTTCATGCGGTGTCATTCTGTTGGCTTCTGCTTGACAGCATTCATCCAACAATAGGTTGTTCCATTTCATAAAGTGGTGAATACCTTCTAACACATTGAGTGATAATCTGGCTCCCTTGAAGTCAACAGCAAAACTCAAGTGCTCAACACTTCATAGTATCAGATTCTGTCGGCATAATCCTGTTTTCACCGGTAGAATCTGGGGCATAGATCAGGGTCATACAGGTCATGCCATCCTTCCTTAGAATTGCAGTCACTTAGGTAAAAGGAACCACATTCCTGGATGTACTTTTTGTCCAGATATGAGGGGGCTACTAAGCGAGTCAAAAATAAAGAAGTGGAAAATAAAGCATATGTAAAACAAAGAAGGATACAGATGTGTGAGGTTATACTGTAGATTAATGGCCCAGCCTAGCTCCCAATATATCATGTGTTCCCAATTTCCTTTTGACTTCAGTGGGAGAATCTGGATTTTGAAATGAGTTTACTTCCCCCCTTTTAGCGTGATCTACTGTTCTGAGATTGAATTCAATTTAAATGACTTTCTCTGAGGCCAAGGAAAAGGCTTAAATTAGCTTCCCTGTATCTGGCTTAAGGGTGAAATCCTGACTCCAAGGAAACAAATGAGAAGTTTTGCCCTTGACTTCATGAAGCTGAGGGTTTCACCTAGAGCTGAAATGGGTGGCCAAATAAATACTTGCAATTTTTTTTCATGATTTTGAGCAGCATATAATCGACCCAAACAACATTTGAGCAACGTTTGAGCAATATTTCAGGTCGTTCAGTTTGGACAGTTCACTTCTTTTTTTTCCCTTTATTTATTTTGTTTGTCTCCAGTCATTTTCACCAGGAATAATGAATTATTGAGGATGGGGTAAAAACTGGAAGTGGACAAAATGAACAAAATTAATGGAATGGACAAATGAAACTAATTGAACTGCACAACCTGAAAAGATGAAAACAGTCAATCTATATGAGTAGTGTTTGCTGCTCATTTTGTTTGGGTCGCGTCATTCAGATTTGATGGGTTTGCTCATTTTAGCAGTTACTCGTTTCAGCTCTAGTTTTTTCTAACAAGTCTTGGTGCTACTCACTTGATACTATCGCTGCTATGGCAGAGAAGATGAGCATTGAACTTGACCCATCAAAGAGTTCTGAAAACATCTCCAGTTCAGATCCTTCTTCTCCTGCTGTTTTGTTTCATTGGTTTTTTTGTTTGTTTGTTCTTTGTTTTTCCAAAAGGGTCACAATTAAACCATCATCTTAGATCATCTGAGTGCAAAGAGCCAGGGATTTAAGGACACATTTCACCAGCAATTAAAAGAGGAAGGAGTCGCAATTATTTAAAAGTTTGCCTTGTATGGCCTCAGTAATCACTTTACCTGTCTGCAGATTATGGGCCCATCTTGCTTCTCTTGAAGTCAGCTGGAGGAACTGGGAAGGGAGGAAAGGAAGGTTTTTGCCATTGGCTTCAAGGGAAGCAGAATGGAGTCATATTATATATTTTATGGGATATATATGTAATATTATACATGTAATATTATATATATATATATATATGTAAGTGTAATATTTACAAATAAAACTGTGATCTCGTCTAGAGAAAAAAATAATGTATTCCTATTACCAACTGCTCTTCCATATTTATGTATCATATTGTATTATTATTAATTATTATTATTATTATTACTATTATTATTATTATGGAATCTATCTGGCACCTTCTGGAAGCCATGTCAACCAATACTCCAATGAAGTGCTAAAGATCTTATTTTCACACAAGAATTCTACTGGTCTACTGTATAAAAATAAAAAAGAAACAAAAAATGTCAAAAAGAGGGGGAAATGAAAAAAAGAAGTAGAAAGAAACAAATGAAACACAGTTCAAACCTTACTTCTGTACCTCACGCCTGTAAAGTTTGCTGCTCCTGGTTTTTAATTTGCTGCATCTGTTTGTTTTTAACGAATCTAATTTAAGTCTTCAAGCAATATATAAAGATGTAAATAGTAAAAAAAAAAAAAAAGCTTATTTATTAAGATTGTCATCTTTTTAAAAAATTTATATTTACACAATTGTTCATCTAATTTATTTTTTCAATACGGTTCTTAACGGTTGTCCTGGAGCACAGCCCTCACTGTCCAGATGACCAACAGGGTTGTGCGTTGCTAGTTGTATGCTGAACTGCTACAGTAGGTTTAAGTGGGTGCAATCTTTTCTCACAACAAGAGGCCCCGTCGTCCATCACCAACTCTCATTTACACTTTCAGGGTCATCCCCAATCCCCAAACCTAGCACAGCTCCTCTGCATAGTCAATACTTAAGTGCACAGTACTGCAGTGTGATCCGGCCACTTGTAGACCATGTTCTGAAACATGGGGTGATTTCAGACGTGATGAATCCAAGATTCACCACGCCTGAACCACACTCAAACGCGGTCTGCGTTTGACTGTGGTGAACGTCTGTTTACTACCTGCCAGATGTTCACCACAGTCAAACGCAGAATGCGTTTGCATTCACCACACTTCTGGACCCGAGGACGCGAGCAGGTCCAGAAGTGTCGTGAATGGCCACCACAGCAGGGGTGAATGAAACGTAACTTCTGTTCACTCACCCCTGCCGGTGGTGGAATCCATTTCCCCCCCAAACGCGGTGGCGAGTCCCTCCAGGAGCCGCAGTTCCCCATCAGACGTTACGCCGGGCCCCAATCACCACGGGCCATGGTTTGCCGGGCCCTGCGGTCTGGGGTGGAGCGGCGCACGTCTGTTGGCGCGCCCCTTCACCCCGGGCTGTGGTCCGAACCACCCCACGGCCCATGGTGAATGGGGCCCGGCGTAACGTCTGAAATCACCCATGAATATTTTGAAGTAATCACTTCTGAAACGTTCACGCAAACACTACAATGAAGTTATTGAGGGGAAGGAAGAGAAAAGTGTACTCCTGAAAAATACTCCCCATTTGCTTGTTACATGAAAGTAAATGTGATCTACACTGAAGTAACTATCACTTAAAGTATAACTCTGTTGTGCCATGACCTTTAGGGGGAAACTGAAGAGTAACTACTTTGCCTTAGAGCTATAGTGGGAATGTGACTTCGATGTAAGTCCATCCCAGTCGTTATTTTGATTTACCACTGTACTTTGGAACATGGCCGTCAGTACTAGGGATGTGTCATTTTGTATTGTTTTATTAATTACAAAAACCAATGGAGCCCCATTTGATTTTGTAACTAAGGTAACAAAAATGAATGAATAAGCAAACAACATGCATTTGATTTCATTTTTTTGTTTTTTATTATTTTATTTTATTGAAAATAATAATTAAAATTTTTAAAAATATCACTGCATGTGCACAAATGGCCAGTAGGGCCGTTCTACACATGCACACCATTTCCCCAAATGGTACTGATGCTGCTGGCGCCACTTTGGAAAAGGACTGTACATGCACAGAACAGCCTGGTGGCCATTTTTGTTATTGTTATTGTTATTGTTTTAAATAAAAAATAAATGAAAATAGTAGAGTCCTTTAGGAAACCCCCCAAAAGAAGAAGTTTTTAGAAATGAAAACTACAATGATACTTGTGAATGATGACTTAGCATCCACTTAAATCTAACACAACACTTCAATGATCAGCTAACACGCACAACTCCCTCGTGCATCTGGCCAACTGAGAATTGTGCCCTTTGTCTTTTCTGTTTCCTGTTCATGATTTTTTTTTAATTTGAAATCATTTCACAGAATTCCTTTATACAGGATATTTTGTTTTTTGTTTTTGTTTTTTAAAGAAAATACTTTTGGTCTTTCAAAACAACAGGTCACTTTTCACTCAAGAAAAAGATTTTTAAAATGTATGTCAAAGACATCTGAACTATTTTGCCATTGTTGATTCCAATACTTTAAAGTTCTATATTATATAAATATATAATACCTTGTATGCTTCAATATTGAACAGTGTGGTTTTGTATATACATTCGTACACATGCCTCACACGCATAGGAAGTTTTACCCTGGGAAAACAATCAATCAGAAACACAAACAATATAAGCTTGTATTAAAGAGTTCTGAACTGGATGTGTTATTTATTATTATTAATTATTTTAAATTATTTATTATTATTATTATTAATTATTATTATTATTAATTTATTTTGCTGTGTTTTGCTTGGTTGGATTCTGTAACTGCCGGTGGCATAAGTTTGGGCTAAATGTTTTAGGAGTGCTGGATCCCATTGAGCAACATAAGCTTCCCGCCCCCAGGACCAACTATACCAAAGTGTGACCTGGGGAGACTGCCCTGGCCCCCATTATTTTCTCTACTCTCGAAGGCCCCACATTGGCCCCTGTTTTTACCAGAATAGGGTGAGGGGTCCCCACTTGCAGTGGGTCCCTAAACATGATCATCTTCCCCTTAACGTATCAGGCGAGAACATGGTCATCCATTTGGGGTCCACCTGGCAACAGGGGACCCATTAGGGGGATGCATGATGGTGGGAAGAGGCCTCCTCATCCCCCATCCCCTGGTCAGAAAAAGTGGAGTGCGGAAGCCACTAGTCCTTGTGTTGCTATGTTTCTTCCAGAATCTTTTGCTTTTCTCCTGAGTATGGTGTCCAGTCACCACCACCCCATCTCTTCTAATTGCCAGCTGAGTTCCCATGAATGATAGAGGACTCCCCTCCAACACTGTACTGGTGAAAAGACTGGTGACATTTTTAGAATAATAAAAAAATAGCAAATGCTTGGCCGAGATCCAGAAAAATGCTTTCATCTATGGTCAGTTGATTTGAGGCTGAAAGAGCGGGGAGTGGGTGCGCAGGGCGATAGGGATCTGAATAGTACAATTTCAAACATCTGGACACTGAAGAAAGCATGCAACAAAAGATAAGGGTCAGTCTCCAATGGACAAGAGATTGCAGCCTTTCCCTGCACTTTTTAAGGTGCTTTGAAACCTGCCAGGATGGACAGGAAGTCACATGAACATATATTAGGACCCTTTATTTCCATACTGGATTGCTGAGCAGCTTGAGCATAGTGGCTACAGTTCAATCTTGCTCCCTTGTTTACCCAGAGAGAATGTGCATTTCTTTCACTTCCTAAAGAATGAGGCTCTGCAATCCATTAAAATTGTTTTCATCTGTGCATAACTGGACACATCTCAGTTACATGCCCAAGGGGGCATGCAGGTCCAAAAGAAATGGGGGTGGGGGGATCCAACCACAGAACTGTACTTTCTCACTAATGCATGAAAAGTACTGCCTTTAAAAAAACAGAAATATAGAACTCTGAAAATTTGCTTTACAGGAAAAATGTGTAAGGTGCTGACTGGCCATAATCTGCTTGTAGAGCCCTTGGTTTTCCTTTCACATTCCCAGACCACCTTAAAAAACATGGACTGGATTGGGAACTGGAGTATGTTCTTACACAAGGGAGGAACAATCTCTTTTCAGCTTTATCCAGAACCAGGGCCTAGGCATGTTAGAGCAAGGCATTGTTGCATGCCCAAGGCCCTATTGATCAGCTTGAACCCAACATAACCCAAATTAAAGTATCAGATCTCAGTCACGTTGAGTGTAATTTTGACCCAAGATGCTTGGGCTTGGGTTGTGTTGGATCACTTCCCTTTGCAACCTCCCCCTTGGCACTCCACAACCGGCAAAGTAACATAGATGAAGGAGAGTTCTGCCTTCTATGGTGCCATGACATCAAGGTGATCCACAGGGTGTAGAACCCAAAATAGGCAAGGTTCTTCAGCTTGGACCAACTTTAACCCAACCAGAGTTGGGCTCATGCTTGCTTATTCCCCATTCCTGCAGGAGTTAGCCAGGGAAAAGAATGAGAATGGACAGAACAACTGGACTCCATGGTGGGGGAGAAGTATTAGAGTTGAAATGTGTAACTGCTGCCATCCAGCCAGATATCACAGTATCTGATATCGGATACTGATTTAGCATCCAGTAGTCTTCCCATTAACCAGTTTATCATTTACCACATTGCCATTTACCAAAACACCATTTCATCATCATCATCATCAACTTTTATTTGTACCCCGCTCTCTCTCGCCTATGGCGACTCGAGGCGGCTGACAACAAAAGCAAAAAACATCTAAAGAACAATAACAATTACAATTCAACACAAACCACACAGTCTAAATAACATTTAATGTTTGTCTTTTACCCCTATTACTGCATCACCATTTAACTAACATTTGACTTTTTTTTAATACTCCTTCTGTCTGGACTAGTGTTCTTCTGATTTTTTTTTTTTTTAATTGCACATATTTCGGAGGGTCCGAGGAACAGTCGCAAGTGGTTGGGCTGGTCCTTGGGCCCTCTGAAAATAATTTGGAGGGGGGCAGGAAGAGGGGACAGAGGGGGCCTGAGGGGAAGGGAATAGGCCAGTGGGGGTCAGGGAAGAGGGGGTGAGGGCCTTGCGGTGGGCAGGGATATGGTACTTTCCCTCCAGAGGGGGTCCCACAAAGCGTGGCCTCTTCCCAGACTAGTAAGATAAAAAAACAAACAGGGCATGTTCAGAAGTGCCTGAATGGCCACTTCTGAGCATGCTCAGAACTTTGCAAGATGGCGCTGGCAGCATCAGCACACTGCGGGTGCCATCTGGGATGTGGCTAGCTGGTTCTGGGCATGCTCAGAAGAACTGGCTGGCTACATCCAAGATGGTACCCGCAGCATGCTGATACTGCCAATACCATCTTGGAAAAGTCTGAGCATGCTCAGGTTTTTTTTAAAAAAACTTTCCAGCCCGGGAACACTTCACAGGACCCCCTCCAGAGGATGAGTACCCAACCCCTGACCCCCCCCACTAGACCCCCACCCCCTTAAATGCTCCACTGCTAGTCCCTCGTTCCCCCTTTTCCAAACCCATGCATGCTGGCCTATTCCCTCCATCCGCTGCCTTCTGGCCACCCTCCCTACACTTGGCCAAGGTTTGACCAAATCCTGAATTTTGAAGGCAGATCCTCAGAAATTCAGGACTTGGCAAACAGATCAAATGCTCCAGTCCTCAATAAATTCTGAGAGAAGCCAAGGACCAAATTAACCCCTAGTCTGGACTGGTCTGGTTATGTGGGAATGCGGTAAATGGTAATCAATTCAATTCAAAATTTCAATTCAAAATTTATTGTGCTGGTGCATTGGCTTTGACAAATAACCAAGTGTAACAACCAAAATAATAAAATATTTAAAAGACATAACTGTACAACATAGATAAAATTAAACAATAAATAGTAAACAGAAAAATTGGGAGCAGAGAAAAAAAACACGAATCCTAAATTACCACAATATCATTTCCAAGGTATTTTGAACCCCCAGTCCACCTTCCTCTAAACTGACTGGGAGGTCCTCTGGACTTGCTCTAAACGCAAAAATAGCCACTGCTCGGGTTACTTCGGGGGAACTATTCCCAAGCAGAAAAATAAGCTTTTGCAGATCAGATTTACCTTCTGGATACCTTATACATGACCACATATGGGCTCTACGCCCGCTATACAATGGACAGTACAAAAGATAATGCGGAAGATCCTCAACAACCTTCTCCTTATATATGCAGAGGCAATCAGTATTCCAGGCAGGTGGTTAACGAACATGATTAATGGATTGTTACTTGATAACTATTAAGCCTATCTTCATTACCATATATTTTCCACGGGTAGCTTTTTTTACTGTTTTAGCTTTAGTTATGATTTGATGCTGTTACAAGTCAATAGCAATGCACTAGACCCACTGCCACAAGGAGGAAAGATGGGGGGAAAGTCAGAGGAGAGACTGAGAGAGAAATTGTTCTAAACTCTGGGTATTTTCAGATGTTACGTGATCACGGTCAACCGTGGCGTGATAGTGATCACAGAACATCTGATGGGGGGGGAACGAAAGTTCCCCCCAGATGCTCACCCCCGTGGATCACGGGGGGGAATCACATTCACCACGTGATCGGAGGTCCTGGCCGGACCATCCCCAATTGCGTGGTGAAAGCGATTCCGCCCCCCCCCCGTGATGAAGGGGACCGTAATGTTTGTCCCCAGACCACGGCCCGGAATCCACGGCAGGATTCCGGGCCATGGTCTATGCCGGGGGGGTGGGGGTGGCTGGGTGCTGCGGCCGCATTGGCCATGGCACCTGCTCATCTCTTGGAGGGCGGGTGGCCGGGGCAGCGGGGGGGCAGGGCTGTGCGGCTGCACATTGGGCCGCACAGCCCTGCCCCCCCAGGATTCCCCACCGGGATTGGCCACCGTGTCTGTTGCCCGTTATGTGGTGGCCCCGGCAGGGAATCAAAGGGGTGTTTCCGTGCCGGGGCGAATTGGCCCTGGCATGTCTGAAAACACCCCCAGTCTGCCAATATGGAATGCTGTACCAAGAAGACTGTGTAGATACCAACCATACAATTGTGTGTTATCAATGGACTCCAGAAGATTAGTTTCCCCTTGGTGTGTCTGGAATGTATCCATAGGATCTGCCAAGTCCACTCAAAAACAGAACAACTGTTTCGAACCAACCTTAGCTTGGGGATAGAGAGAAGGGATGAGAACAACATGCAGTCAAAGACAGGGGTTGATCATAATGGCTATAGCCCTATGGAGCATTGTGGCACCATAACACTCCAAAAAAGGCATGACTATGTCACAATGTGACAGGGGAATCCCTTTGTCTTGCTCCTTTTCATCCAAGCCATACTCCTCTTCTGGTCAACCCTTCTGGGAAATGGCAGCCCTGCTTCCAGCACATGGCTTGTTATCTTTAAGAGCCTTCATAGCAGCCCATATACAAAATAAGAGGCAGGAGCAGATAGCAAATGTGAGTGGATATTAGGCCCTACATGTTACCCCATGTGCTGGAATCCTCCTGATTGGGCATACTCTTTTGACCCAGAGCTCTAAATTTCCAGCTTTGCACCAATGCCTCTAAATCTTGTCTAGTATTGAAAAGAAATATTCTTTGCACCAATGCCTCTAAATTTGACTAGTATTGAAAAGAAATATTAAGCATCAAGTCTTAATTCAACGAAGCAGCGTTTGCATATTAACTTTAACATTGCGGGAATAACTTTGGACCTTGCAACACTGGATTTCACCTCAGATGAGTGTATGATAGCCCTAACAAGGGTGATTTCAGATGTCACGCGCTCCCAGGTCACCACAGTGGATTCCCAACTATGGCCAGCCAGAGAACCCCCTCCCGTGGTCCAGGACAGCCCCGAACAGAAGTGCCAGGAGCGGGACCACGGCAAGGAAACAGGTGCCCAATTCATGACCTGGGGCAGCACAACAGACATTACGCTGATTCTGGACCATGGCCAGAACACCCAGAAGCCACCAGGTCAGGGCGGGAGGCAGCCATGGCTGACTGCGGGCAAATGAAGGCAAAAGCGCCAAAAGGCAATGCCCACACAAGGGAAATGGGAAGGGAGAGGGAGGAGGTAGAAGAGCAGCTGAGGCAGCACACGTAACAGGGACAGGGAAGCCAAGGACACAGCAGACCACAAACACCACACACACGCCCGGGCGCAAACACACCTGAACGGGAATGGATGGAAGGGGGAAGCACACCGGGGCACACAGGGAAACAACAACACAGGACAGGAAATGGACAGACACCCAGGAAGGGACACGCACACCGGGCACCCTGAACAGCCAGGAGCAGCGGCATGGGGGGGGGGAAGCCATGGGTCATGGGAGGGGAGGGGACCGGCCCGGGAACAGGCTGGGACATGAGGAAAGGCACCCAGAACCCCACTGACAGCACAGGCAGCACGGGCCACCCAACAGCAACACAGGCAGCCAAAGTCATGGGGGTCCCCACGGGGACAGAGAAGGGTCACAGGGGGAGGGCAACCAAACAGAGGAAGGCACCGGAGTGGTCCCAGGCAGGTCCATACGGCAAGGATCCCCCTCAGTGATACAGAAGCACAGGTGGGGACGGATGTCAGCTGGATCCTGTGGCCAGCACACGCAGCCCCCCCCCCCCGGAGGAAGCCGGGAGGCACTGTCCAGTGGCCCCAAGACCCACACAGTCATGGAGGCATCCAGGGGGTGGGAGGGTGGGGCACAAACACAGGTGAACAGGCAGCCGTGCAAGGGAGGACTACACCACGGGGAGAGCTGGGAGCAGTCACAAGCAGCAGGAACCAGCCAAAGGGGGGGCCGGCCACAGAGAGGAACACCACAGACAGCGAAGGACAGGGGGTGCCCATGGAGGGGGCACAACGACACAGGCAAACGGAACGAAGGCAACCAACCCAGTCAGAACAGGTGCAAGGCCAAAACGGCAAGGAGCAAGTGGGCAGTGCCCTGAGCCAGCAGGGAGGTGCAGGGAGAACATGGTGGGGCTGTCATCCATGACACCAAAGATACAGGGGACCTCACATCCAGCTGCACAGGGTCACGAAGGGGGCTGGGACGGGTTGGCCCACCAGATGCACATAGTAGGGCCACTGAAGCATGCCCCGGCGGTAGCCCAAGCGTACCATGTGGTGGGCAATGAGGTAGTCGGCCTCAAACGGATCCAGACCGGTCAGCCCCACCTGGACATCAGTACGGGTCCACACAGTTGCCAGCGGCGCCAGCTCCGGTCCGGTGGAATCAGACAAGGAATAGTCAGAAGCAGGGGGCCGAGGTAGTTGCCCGAGCTCCAACAGGCAGTAATACGCCATCCCACACAGCCGCTGGTAGCCATGGGCCCCATGGATGCAGCAGAAGAAGGAAACAGCCAGGGCAGGGCCCCCCTCCTCCAGACGGGCAGTGAACCCAGCCCCAGACCGAGAGGATGGACATGGTCTTCACTGCGGACCACGCCACATGCAAGCACCTCATCTCCGCAATGCACCCATCAGGAAAGGGACGGAGGCCCAGCACCTCCGCATGGAGCTGGCAAGCACTACCACTTGCCTCATAGCTGAAGTAGCGAAGGCCGGAGCTCAGATTTGCATAGGCACCAGAGAGGGTATCTGGATAGCACAGGAGCAGTTGCACGGCCGGGGAATGCCACAGATCACATAGGGCCATGGTCTCCTGGAAGGTCCAGCTATGGGGGGCGCCAGGCGATCTGGGGCACAGGAGCCCCAGGGCAGCACTACCGGCCATGGTCCAGTGGGCAGAGGGTCTGACCAGCAATGAAAGAGGGGCCCCACGATCCCATGTGGACTGGGGAGAGAAGCAGGGGAGCTCCAAGGACACATGATAAGCCCGAAGGCCACAACAAGGCACGACTAGCGAGCGATGCGTGGGGAGCGGACCCAGTACAGCTGCAGGAACCAAGTGCACAGAATGTCCAGCAAGCACTGATAGCAGGGAGGTGATGACAACAGGCAACCAGCTGTGGACCTCACTGACAGGCGCATGTGGGCCCGGGGCCGGAGCCCCCAGAATGGGAGTGCAGGTGCACCCAGGGGAGGGGTACCATCTGCAGTCACACACCAACCGACAGGCAAGCGCAACCGGCACGAGGATCCCAGGGGAGGCCCCACCGGCACAGCTGAGCAGCCCCCAGCCAGCTGGCGGCAGGGTGGCCAGGCGAGGGTGGTCAATAAGGGTGTGCCAGGGCCTGCCCCACAGGTGCATGGGTGGGGCACGGAGTTGGGATGGGCCTAGGACACGGGCAGGAGAGCCGTGTGCCAGATCACACCACTGGCACCCTCCACCATGGACGTGGGCCAGAGGGCCGCATGTTGCCTGTTCCTGGACCTAACTGCGGAGTGGCACCGGCAGTATACCAACCTCCAGTGGCTCACCACGGAGCTGCTTACCTGAGCGCCCACATCTGGGATGCCTTGCAAGGACTGCTGTGGCTGCCTGGCACACATACCAACGGGCCCTGTGCCTCGCCCGAGGGTGCCCCGCTGTCCTCTGAGAGGCAGTCAGTCAACACAACTGGCGCCGAGTGGCCATGGGGAGCACTGTAGTGCTCATCATGCCCACGCAAAGGTGGCTCTGGGTCATGGACCAGGCACAGGAATGGTGGGCCAGGGCCCTGGCACGGTGGGACGATGCAGCATGGAGGGCACACTTCCACATGGACAGGCGGTTCCTCATGCGGCTCGCTGAGCTGGTGGCGCCCTGACTGGAGCGGCTGCACACCCCTATGCCCTCCCCCATACCCATGGTTCAGCACGTGGCTATAGCAGTCTGGGCACTGACAACACCAGATTCCTGCTGGTCCGTGGCGCAGCACTTCGGTGTGGGATTGAGCACCGTCACGGGCATCCTCCAGGACTTCTGCGAGGCCATGGAGGGCATGCTACTTGACCAAGTGATCCAGCTGGTGGACCAGGAGGCTGTGGTGGCTGGCTTTGAGGCTGGTGGTTCCCCAACTGTCTGGGCACTGTGGATGGTACCCACATCGAGATCCTCCAGCCCCTCAACAGGGATGCTGGCAATTACATCAACAGGCATGGGTACCATTCTTGCAGCTCCAGGCAGTTGTGGACCACAAGGGCCAGTTCACGGATATCTTCACCGGCCACTCCGGTCACAGCCACAATGCCTGGATCCTCACTATCTCTCCCCTTTATGCCCGGATGTACCAGAGGGACGTTGCAGACATGGAGATGACCAGGATCGAGGGGGTGTTGATGCCCCCCTGTATCCTGGGGAACCTGGCCTACCCGCTCCTCCACTGACTCATGAAGGCATACCCAGTCCCCAGGACCCCTGTGGAGGCACTGTTCAACTCCCTACTATGCGCCTCGAGGACCGTGGTCGAGAGGGCCTTCGGTGCCCTCAAGCAGTACTGGAGGTGCCTTGCAGGTCGCCTGGACTTCGCTGTGGAGACCTCAGCCCTCGTGATTGGTGCCTGCTGTGTCATGCACAATATAGGCGAGACCGATGGGGCTGTCCTGGTGTTCCCCATGCCCTAGTGGCCACCAGGACCCATGCCGCTCTATGTGAATGCTGAGAACCCATGGGAATACCGCTATGCCAAGCAGGTCCGTGTTGCCCTGGCGAGGCGTATAGCCAATGAGCCTGGGGCCTGAGCATGCTGGGTCAACCCCAGGGCCCCCCATGGGCTGCCACGGGACACCCCCGGTCCCCGGGTCCCCACCCCATCCGCACAGGCGGATCACAGCACCAGCCATCCCAGCACCTGTGCCCACCCACAGCCATGTGGGGGCCTTCCCACGACAGGTCCCACCTGTCATCGAGCCACAGCCAAGCCGATCCCCTGCCCCCTTCCTGTTACCATGAAGCAGACAATAAAGCTGGTGTAGTTGCTAACCCATGTGTTTATTACCCTTACAGTGCCCCCTGTGCCCTACCCCCATCCCCCTTCCTGCTCCATGGCCCAGCCTCCCTCCCTCTCCCCCATCCCCTGACCCACCAACCCTTCTGGTTCCTGGGCCGCCCCCTCGGCCAACTAGCAGGCACCGTGGAGCTCTGGGAGCTCTCCTCACCCCCACTGTCCATCTCCCCGACCATGTTCTGGGCCGCCTCTGGGTCCAGACCACCCTGTGTGGTGGGGATGGGAGCGGGGACAGGTATGGAGGGGCCTCCCTGGGTGGCTGCTGTCTCCAGAGCCCTAGTGGAACCGGGAGGCGAATGCACGGACCCAGAGGTCGTGCCGGCAGCTGGGGCGGTGATAGTGGTGGAGGGGGCACCACGGAAGGCTGCTGAGGTGCTGGAGCCAGTATGGTGCCGTCCAGAGCAGCTGCCATGCTTTAGGCACTCATGGTCCCTGCATGCAGCAGCAGTGAGGTGCCTATGTCCAGGGACCTGTCCATCATACGGGTGTGCTCCGTGCCCAGCTGCTTGTTGGTCTGGTTCAGCCGCTCCAACTCCTCCATCTTCCTTGTGCTCTCCCTTTGCTCCCACCTCCATTCCTGGCACATTTCAGCCACCAGCTGCTGGTCCTTGGCCCCTGCATGCTGCATGGCCCGGTCTGTGGCCGCCTCCATGTGGTCGATGGCAGCGATCATCCGCTCCCCCTGCTCCATGCTGGTCTGGACTATCTCCTCCGCCAGGTCCTCCCTCCAGCACCATACCCATGCCCTGTGCTCCCACAGCCTCTCTGCCAGAGACACGGGCTCGGCTGGTGGGGGTGCTTCCTGTTGCCCTGTTGGGGAAATGATTGGTGACGGTTACTCGGGCTCGGTCATGTACCACCTGTCCCGGAGCTGTTTTGGGTGTGGCTGTGGTGTCCCCCCTCGGCATGTGGGCAGGCTCAGTCCTCCCCCTGAGGGGCCCCCTGTGCCCCGCCCGTCCCCTCCGTCCCACCCCAAGCCACGGGGTGCACCATACCGGGGTGGGGGGTCGGTGCCTCACCCGTCCGTCCGTGCCCTCCATGCACCCTCATTTGTTGACCCCTCTGCCCTGGTAGCTCACCTTGCTGCACCTGCTGCTACTGCGGCTGTTCCCCATGTTCCCCCTCCCCTGGTTGACCCACGTTGGGGAATGGATCAGGGGGTGCATTACCCTTGCACGGTCCAGGTCCCCATCCCACCATGGCCCCCACTTGCTGGCACTGGGGGCCTGTCCCCCCTGTTGTGTGTCTGGGTGGGCCCCCTGCACCTTGACCCCCTTCCTACTTTCCCTGGTTCCTGGGGGCCATGGGGATGGGCCTGCACCCTGGGTGGGCCCCCAAGCCCTGGGCGCACCCCCTATGGCCCATGTGCCCTCCAAGCTGCTTGTCTACCCTCTATGTCCATCTCAGACTCTTCCGAGGTTGGCTCCTCTGTGGGGCTGTGCTCCCACTGGGCACACTGGCTCAGGGTGACCAGTGTGCCGGCCTCAGATCCGCCCGAGTCTGACTGCAGCCATGGGCTCCCTGTGCTTTTTCGTGAGGGGGGTGCATTTCTGGTTTCCTGTGGCTATGCCTGCTGGCTGGTGGCACACATGGGGCCACTGGTACAAACTTGTTGAACCTTGATTGATTCTATGCTGTCATTTGGTGGGGCATGCCAGTGCAATCCACCCACCCACCACAGAACTTGCATGTTTTTGACTTTCCGTGATTCCAAGTTCCGAGGTATCGAGTTCCAAGGTGCCAGGTTTCTATTTCTGAGTCCTTGGAAAAAGTTCTGAGCAAAGACCAAAGACTTGGTTCTGGTACTCAGAACCTCGGTATTCCTTGCAAATACTCAGTGCACCTAATCAGTACAGTCTACTATTTAGCAGTGAACGGTTCTGACAGAGGCTCCCCCATTCCCACTTAAATGGTATCACCGGAGTGAACTCATTATCAAATCCCAAAATACCAAATAAACAAAATAGCCGAACCAATGAACACAAAGTAACTGAAACAAATACTTGGAACCAGAAACTAAGCAGAAAGTAAATAGCACTTTTAATTCCCTTGGCTTAAATGGGTATGAATACATAAAATTGATGGGATTTGGTATTTCCACCAACTGTTTGTTTCCAGCCTGAACTAGAACTCAGTGCTGCTAGTGGCAGAGGCGTAGCTACAGGTGGGGTGAGTTGGGCCACTTCCCCAGTGCCCAGTAGGCAAAGCCGCCTCATCAGGATATCAAAATGTCCTACTTCATTTCTGCCGGAGCTGCCTGTGCCTTCCCCAACAAGCCAGGAGTTAATGCCATGACTAATGGCAGCTGCTCCCAGCCCCTGTAAACAAGGGCAGCTGCCTGTAGAGGATCCTGTTCCAGGCTTGAGCAGCAGTGAGTGAGCCTGGGGTCAAGCTTGGCTCCTCAGTGCAGGTTGTATGATCGCCCTTAGCTCTTCTACTGCTCAATCCCTCTCAGGCACCCCACGCACAACTCTTTTCACCCTCTTGCCCTCAGGGCTGCACCTCCTATACCTCAGTGCCCCCCATGCCCTGGTCTACTCCAGCATCTCACTCCCCCCACACCGACTACTTCAGTGTCTCATATGACTCACTGCTTCTATGTGCCCCTGTCC
>QEPC01007483.1:1263465-1318682 GCA_003113815.1 Sphenodon punctatus
AAAAATAACACCTAAATCTATCTAATCTAATCTAAATAAATGAAACTATGGAGGTAAATGTGTGGAAATGGGTGAAATAGGAGGAGGATGGCAATGGATTGGGAGGAACACAAACTGCTGGGCGATGGAGAGTTCTGGAAACGCCTGCTGACAGGATCAGTGGCTAGCTCAGAATGAATTGGAAAGGGGGGAGGGCAATTACTTTTGTTACTTTCTGCACCCGCCTTACCACAAGGCCCATTGGCTCTGTGCAGCCTAGCCCATGGCCAATCACAGACTGCCAAGCCAGGGGTCTGAGGAAAAGAGGGATGGTGATTGGGCAGGCTGGCTACTAGTCCAAGCCTCTCCACCCCTCGTCAGCTGACACAACCCCCCCCCCGGGCCTGCCAGCCATGTTTTCCCCACCCAAACCCGCACTGACTCATCCCAACACAGCCGAACTGTTCGGGCGGGGGGGGAGCGTTGGCGTTCAGTTCGGCCGTTCGGTTCGAATTCAGGCCAAACCCTGAATGTCTGAACCGCGTTCGCACATCCCTAATGACCACTGATGTTCCCTTTGTGCTTGGCTGTGCTGTAGAGCAGGTCTGGAGTCCTTTAGGCCCATGGGCCAAATACAGCCCACAGACTGTTGGTATACAGCCCTTTTCCATTTCATGTGTGTGCTCTCTGGGGCTAGAGGGTACAGCTAAGTGGTGGAGAGGGACTGGGCCTCAGATCCTTCTAATTGCACCCATGCCTACCATTATGGTTGCTGCTTTACATGAGGATTTGACTGAAAGGGGCCAAGGCGGAAGGGGGTAAGGCAAAGGGACTCCCCCCTCTTCTGTCATGGTCATCTCCTTTTTGGAGAACTGTTATGTTACTTAGCAGGGGAAGGATAAAAAGTTAAGAGGGTGGGAGAGTTTCTTGGCTCCATTCTTTTCTGACATGGCCTTCCCCTCTGCCATCCCCAGAAAGCCAAATTATCCAGGCGCTCTGGCCAACATTGAGAAATCAGGGCTTCAGACAGATCCCAGAGGTGACAGGCTAAAACCTGGAGACTCTGTTCCACACACTGCTCATGGGCCCTCACACAGGGTAAAAACAGAAGTGACAGCTGCATGGTGGAAGCCTGCCCTGTCACAGGTTGGGAAGTCATGGCAGACATAGTCCAGACTGGGTCAGGGAGCTGAAAAGGGCACCAGGAAGGCAGGGAGAATGCCAAATGATGGGGCAGCTATGGCGGCCAATGACGGCCAGCCATGGTGGACCTGGGTCGGCATACTGGCCCAAGAACAGACATGATAGCCCGCTCTGACCCAGTCGGGCAGGTCTTAGCCTAGGTTGTGACTTGGGGTGTGTTCCCAGGTCAGAGCTCAGGGCAAATCCTGGGCTGACATTGTGCAGCACCTGCACAGGTGAGAGCTGAGCCAAAGCGTGACAAAGCGGGTCACAGCTGGCTGCTATCATGTATGTTTTTACGCAGAGTATTCTAGTGTATCCTTAAGCGTGTGCCTGCTCTTCCAGCACACCTGCTCATCTCCACTGCCTTTTGTGCTCCTTAAGCTCCTCTGCTCCCTTTCCTCACTCTGAAGAGACTTCTTCAGTTCCTTCTCTCTCCTCTCCTTACCTGACAATGTCCCCTCAGCCCCTATCCAACAGATACAAAAGTGGCTCCTCTTCCTCCTCATTATCCCCCTCTATGCTTGGCTGTGTTGAAGAGCAGAGGTGGAAAATCTCAGCCCCGTGGGCAAAATCCATCCCATGGACTTTTGTTAGACAGCCCTCTGCCAAGTTCCCTTCACCGCCAGAATGGCAGTAACGGGGTATTATCCCGCCCCCTCCCCCTTTGGGAGGAGACGCGGAGAAGCGAGGTGGCTGCGGTGAACGGACTTGCTAGCCAGCCCTTCGCCTGATGTAAGGTTGCCTGGCAACCGTCTTGGAAGCGAGGTGGCGCAACATTGGACTATGAGGGCCCTGCCCCCGGTACAAGGGCCGTACCTCTGATCGCCGCGTGAAGCGGCATTCTGGGCGGGCTTTTTCTGAGCAGCAGCCCCACCCACCTCCCTCTAGCACTGTGGTTGTCAACCGGTTGCTATTACCGAGGAGGAATTTTGGCGGGCAGGCTTCTTTGAAGGATCGCATATTTTTGTCTCACTGTTGAGTGCGGAGTAGGCTAAAATAGGAATGATCAGTTCGACAATTCTAATCTGGCTTAGGACAATATTTGTTTATTTGGATTCATATATGAGATTTGACCAATAAATAGGGTAATTCGAAGCTTACATAACGTTGATTCGGATGGCAAGGTGATTGGAATTGCAAAGGATAAAGTTTAAATTGGTAAAAATTGTCACACTCAGCAGGGGTCCAGTATGCATTGATAGGTTTAATAGGTAGGTTTATAAGGTATTATGAGTCATCTCCTTAAGAGATGGGGAGATGATACACAGTGTAATGCAGGGCACGGCACGCACTGTGATCATGTTTCCTGGGAGTGGTGTCTTAACAGGATCTGCAGGGACATGTGCTGTCTTCGGACCTTGTGGACACTTCACTCCTTACTCACGCCCATAGTTGGGTTGTCACCCCCCTTCGGCCTTGCCCTGTCGGAGGAGGGGATATTAATGGTTCACGATGGTAATGGTTCAGGATACTGTCAACGGAGGGCACATCCGGGCAGTACCAAAGTTAATAAATTAGTGAGTTGGCATACTGGACCCAAATTGCATGGTGCAATTTCCCCACTGGCCTTTGATAATTTGTTTGAATAAAGAGTGCGGCCAGTTTTAAACCAAAAGAAAGTCTCTGTGTCTCATTGGGGTGCGTCAACAATGTATGTGTGCTCTCAGGGGTTGGAGGGTCCAGCGTAGGAGTGAGAAGAGATCTGGCCTCCCTCTAGACTGTCTCCTGCTGTTGACACATATGCCAGTCACCTCTGTGCGCTGCCTCCTCCATCCTCCCAAACAACACGACCTGCCTCTGACACGGCTGCTACTGTTTCTCCCTTCAACAAATGGATGATGCCCCTCAGGTGTGAGGCAGCAAGAAAACAAGCCTGTTCAGCTTTGGCCTGAAAGCTCCCAAGAGGTTTCCCTCCATGCCCTGGGGTGGTATTTTCCACGGCATTGCATGAAATAGGTGGTGCCAAAACACCAGCCAGGGCATCAAACAGGAACATTTTCACTTCATGATTTTATTTTATTTGTTCAATAGTTGATCTAAACAAATATTGCTTTAACCTTTCCCGCCCGTTTCCATAACAGACACGTGATGTGGGAAGGGGTTAAGGGGGGGGGGGCTCTGAGCCACAGGTTCTACTGCAGCACCAAGGCTGGAGGGTATTTCAAACTCCTGTCCACGGCTGTCTCTGCCTGGAAGTGGGTGCAGCTGTACTGGTTTTTATTTGCTCCCTTTTCCAATTCCTAGAGCTAGCCCCTAGATCCAGCCCCTACCTTCAAGCACTAAAAGAATAAGCTATCAGGAAGGGAACGGGGATGAGGGCATGCAATCAATGATCGGGGATGGAATCACGGCACTCAGCACTCATCCACGACCTGGACCCTCCCCTGTCCTGAACACACTCTTTAAAATCCCCCCTTCCACAACTCCTAGCCAACCTTTGGTGCTTGGACACATTTTCTAAGTGCTCAATGGGAGGGGAAAAATCCCCTCCCCTACTCTAGAAATCCATGCGAGGGCCCAGCAGCAGTGAGCAGGGAGACAACTTGAGGCAGGAGCTTGGGGACCTAAGCCCCCTCCTTTACTGTGCCCTCCAACCCCGGGAGCACTCATTCTCTGGCCCACTCCTCCCTGTCAGGTTCTGCTTGCTTCCTGAATGGGGTGTGTATGTGCTGCTGGAGAAGTAACAGGGAATGTGTCCACAGCAACACAGGGTGTGTGATGAGGCTGCAGTAGGGTAACAACCTCGCAAACAAGTGAGGTTAAACCAGAGAGAGACTTCTACTTCAGGTGTCATTTTTGCATGTATTTAGAAGAATTGTCTCCTTCTCTGCAGTCCTCTGCTGTCCCCAACAAACCTCCATACTTCCTCCTTTGTGTGTCCATCATAGAGCATCTCTGCTTCACTGACTGTTTTCTCGGCACTCTGCTGGCATCTCCCGGAAAGCTCCCAAAGGGTAGATCAGGAGAAGGGAAGAGCTATTTATCCCCTGGTTCCTTCTGATCATGGAAACAGAGTTGATGGGAGGTAGTCACTCTGGACTATTTCCTCCAGAGTAAAAACTCAGGGTCTGGTATGTTCATTAGTACCTCATAAGATACATTCCTTTAATGGTTTGGCCCTTGTCTAGAGTTGAAACCAAAAGGTATGTCTGTAGTCACATTTCTGGGTAGCCATCCGAATATCTGAATAGCTATATCTATTCTGCACCTGAAATGATGTTCCGATATTTCATTTTGGATACTCTAACTATTCCACTCCCCTACCCACCCACCCACCCCTGGTCATTTTCTTTTGGTTATTCATTTATTTGACTATCTGAACCACAATGACTGAACAGCCCCCACACTTGGAAAAACCAACTCCCCCATGCTGAAACAAATAGCTGAACAAAGTGGGGATAAATACTGGTTTGTAGCCGCTTTGTTGGACCTGATTTGAAGCAGGCAAAATAGTGGAGTAGTATAATATTTGTTTCAGGCCTGCCTCATCGTGGTCCAGGATTCAGCAGTTCCGTTTCATTATCAGTACAGGGTATATTATTCATAGGGTTTACTTGCATTTTTGAGTAGCCTCTCAAGTACCAGAACAATATCAATGACTGAATCAGGTGCTCACATATGCATTTTTTGGGGGGGGAAGGGGGAGCATTTCATCTCAACCCCCCCCCCCCTTCCCAGTTTCTGGATTTTTAGTTTGGTTATTTTGGTTTTTCAGTCGCTTCAGGTTTCCAGTCACATAATTTTCATCATCTCCACATACTGTGGAGTCTGCTTCAGTCAAATTTCCCCAGCCTTGAAAAAAAAGTTTGATACAGCAGAAATGTTACTTAAATTGAAGCCAACCTTGAGGAACTGGACCTGGAGATGGAGAAAACTGATGCTCAGATTAAGCGAGCACCATATTTAGAACCAACAGGACTTCTTGTGCATATGCACCCACACGCAACCACACATGCGCACCCACACACCCCCCAACCCCCCCCCCACGGCTCTGCCTGGCTATCAGTGTGAATCTGTATGTTCAGAGAGCTGTAAAAAGAGAGAACTAATGCTCCCTAACATCCATCTCCAGCCTGCCTTACATGAACACTCATCGTGGCAGGGTATATACTATAGTATTTTAACCATATACTGCCAAAACAATCATTAATACGATCAGAAGTCCTAATTTTTTTAATCTTTGGAGATATACTCTATACACTTCAAACATTCAAGTTACCAGGGTTCAGAATTCTATTGATCCACACCAAGAAGCAATACTACATCCCCATAGAGTGTGTGTGTGTGTGGTGGTGGGGTGTCATAATTTGACTTATCCAGAAAATTGCGTGATTTACGTTCTACTTAAGTGGTTTCCACTGAATGTTAGTGCAAATATTGCTGAAATGACATAACGAAAATACTGAAATGACCGATGTGCTGAAATAACCAAAATGAAAAAACACAAAACAAAATACAAAATGGCAGGAACAAAACGGCTATCGGATGGAGCACAAATGGGTATGATTTATTACCCGAACTGCCATTTTCCAGTCCAGGAAGTGTAGCTGTGATGGGTTTATTGATATTTTCAGGCCCATCACCTTATCTCAGCCATGTGCCCGATAGTTGCATTCCCTTCCCAGATGACTGGGTAACCCCTGAGGTTCCTAAAAATTCTACGATTCCCCCATCTCCTTCCTGAGCTGCAGAAAACCTTGCCCATAATCAGAGACAGCAACCAGGAAATGTAAGATGCTCTGGAGACAAAAGAACCACCAAACAGGCAGAGAAAGGTAAACTTAATATGAATTTCTTTTAATGCACAGAACAACCTGTCAGGACCCTGTGATGAAGGCTCCACAAGCAGTAGTTCTGTAAACTTGGAGCGATTAAAAAAAACAGTTGGTCTGCAATGTCCTTTCACCTGCCTAGCACTAACCTCTGTGGTTCTCGCTTCCAGGATGGAGCCTCTGGCCCCTTGCACTCATCTCCTCTATCTGAGGTGCTCCTTGACCCAGGAGACTGTGGTCTCCTTCTCCACCCACTCAGCAGCCAGAGCTGATGGGTGTCCCACTGGATTCAGTATCTTCCATCCCATTGGTGCTGGGACTACTAAGTTCAATCCCCAGCTCGTTTTGATTCTATTCCTTCTTCTCTTGAGTTGTATCGAGTGTGTAGTCCAGGAATTCAGTAAGAAAAGATTAAAAAGGAAAGACTTTTATACCCAAATTATTTTGTTTGTCTTTTAAAAAAAAAAAAAAACGAAGAAAGAAAGAAAGAAAGAAAGAAAGAAAGAAAGAAAGAAAGAAGAAGAAGAAGAAGAAATGAAAAGTCCAGATTGCTGATCTTTTACTTGGTTGCTGTCAAGCTTAGAAAGGCCTGTTTTGGCCTCGCTGTCCCCTTTCCCCCAAAATCCCAGGATGTCACTTGTTCTCCACTTGGCGGAGTCCCTGTACCTGCCTGCCACAGCCCTGGGCCAGCGCCCTCCCTCATCGCCCCTTGGACTCGCCGTACGTGTTCCGCAACATAGAGACCATCTTCTCCTCGCATGTGATTTTGGTGTCCTTTAGGATGCTGTACCAGACCATGCCAGCTGGCCGGACCTCTTCACTGCGACAGAACAGGTAGGGCATGGTATCGGTGCGGCTCTGGATGAAGGGACTGCGTAGCAGCGTTGAACAGTGGCCGCTGACCTTCTCTAACCTTCTGAGGATCAGGTGGGCTTTCCTAAAATGGGAGAAAAAACAGTGAGGTGTTGCAAAAAGGCAGGAAGAGACCAGGAGGCTGTGTCAGGAATTTGCCTTCTATTTGTGGCTCATGGGCAAGGGTGTCAGCAGAACTATATGGAGGGAGGTGTAGGGCTAGGGGTATGGCAGATAGGGAGTGGGCAAAGAGGCTTCCCTCACCCCCTTCTGTTGTTATGAATTGAAACTCTTCTCTATCTTTCCTTCCAGGGGCAGGACTTAAACCCCTAGTAGGCAGTTCCCAATTCCGGGATCTTGGCAGGAGCACTATAAAACAGGCCACAAGCCCCTTAAATAGACATATGTTTATTACTATATCATATAGAAAGAACTGGGAATAAAGCACCAATACACTTGCATATAGCAGCAGCCTTCACCTATTCTAACAGCAAGCACACACACAAATACATATATATGTGTTCTTACACATCAGAGGTCTCAGGTCTGGTCTGGAGAGAAGAGGCAGGGCAGGGGCCCGATCGAGGTCTATCTAGGAACCTTGCTGCTGGAGTCTTGGCTTTTCACAGCCTTGAGAGCGTTGGAAAGGGTCAAGCACCGATCAGCTGGCAGCCACCTAGGTAGCTGGTCAGAGGGTTCCGTGCAAGACACCAATCCTGTCTAGGGCTGGCCTTTTTATCCAGTGACTGCCTTATGATTATCCAGAGTGTGGGGTTGTCAGTGCTAAGCCTGGAAAGTTCTCCCATTGGCTATTCATATTTGGGGTACTTTTGGCTTAGTCACTGTTATTATGGGCTGTCCTGACCAGTTGGATCCTGCCTACCCCTCCCTCCAGATGGGAGGCCTGATCTTTGGCCATGAGTTGCGCGTACCCTTCCTCTGAGATGTCTTGCTGTCTGACCAGGCCATCTTTTCTCATTGCATTGCTTACTCCTTATCTGCAGTATCTGTGTAACCTTCCCTCTCTTGTTTATTGTTTACCTTAATACGCAGCTATGCTCTGGGAACGGTCAGTTCTTGCTAGTTCTGTTCTTGCTAGCCCCTTTCTTTGTCGATGACAAGAATGTATCCCTGTCAATATCACAGCCTGTTTCATCTACGTATTTCTTTCTTCTCCTGTCAGCCTGTTTTCTCATAATATGCATTTTTAATATTCCTAAACTAAAAATTACTATAAAGCATAAATCAAGCATACAATATCTTTTCTTTACATAAGCAAATAATATCCCTTGATTCTGTAATGCAGATATACTGCTTCAATCAGCCTATTAATTCACTATACCGTCATGGCTACTTTCTGAAAGTAATGATGTTATGACACTCAGAAAGGGGATGGAGATGCCTCTTCACCCCTCCCCGTCTTACACAGCCTCTTGCCCCCCCCCCCTTCCACCAGGCCTGGGATCTGCTCTCTATTTTTTTGACCTCTCTTCAGAGCCTTCCAGTAACCCGGGGGGGGGGCGGGGGGGGAGAGAAAAGCAGCTCACAAGCTCATTATGTGCTGCAGGAGTGTGCTGTGGACCTAGGAGCTGCTCCCTAACTTGCCCTGGGGGGCTGGAGACCTGAGGCCCTGTACAGACTGGCTAAAAAATGGGGAGTGGAGCCCAGGTCTGGTGCTGGGAGGATGGGCAACAGTCTGCTATGGACGGCTCCTGGAGATGCAGCCAGAGCCACAATATGAATGTGATCTAGTTACATTACACTAGTAGGCCTGATGAGTTACCTGAATTATCAAAATATTCTTACCATGACTGAATTCCCAGTTTTCCATTATCCATTTTAAGCCATTTATCGAGATACGAAAATGGTTAGGTACATTCAGAAATGTACTAAAACAGTTAGATGGCAAGTTGGAATAAGGCCGTTTTTACACGGACGCCCCCCCCAGCTCGGTGTTCGGGCGGGTGTGCGTGGGGTGTCCATGTATATGGCTTGTGGTGGGTGGGGGGATGGGTGTGAGCTCGGTGTTCGCCCCTGTGAACACCAAGCGCAATGGGTGGGGTGTGTGTGCTCCCACGTAGCACACACCTCCACCCATTGCACACCCATCTACACCTCCCTCCACCCATGGAGACCTCTGGAAAACTGGAGGAGGCTCCGTGAGTGTAAGTGGGTGGAGATGTGTATAGGTGGGTGGGTGTCCATGTAAACGGACACACGCCCACCTCCATCCACCGTGGCAAAACACCCATCCCCTCACCCACCTCTGTCCATATAAAAAGGCCCTAAGGTCTTTTTCACACAGACACACTAACACTGATAGAATGGGTGTTACATTTTATTATACATATTACAGGGCACCCACAGCGCACACCTGCAGCCCTGCAACATGTATAATAAAATGTAACACCCATTTTATCAGTGTTAGAGTGTCTGTGTGAAAAGGGCCTATGTGGGAGAAATGGAAAATCGGCAGTTTGGTAATGGTGATATCCTGTATTTGGGGTATTTGTGTACCTGCTTCAGTAATTGGGCATGATCAGGCACCTGAAAGGCCACCCGAAATTTCAGGTATCGGAATAAAAATGAAAGAATCCAATTATTTATGAACTACCCGATTCAGCTCTAACTGGATTAACCATTGCACTGACCATGCTGCAGTGCAGAGGCAGTGGTGTCTTTATATATTCTGCAGCTCGAGGAAAAACATGAAAATATGTTGCCACCCCTAACTCCACCCCAAAACACGCCTCCACATCCCTCAAGTTTAGGGTTTGCACTGCAGGTGGAAACACCCCATCTGAACCCCATTAGTGCCTGAAGCACCATCAGGCACGAATCAAGGGCTGATTAGTACCCCATGTTACTGGGTCAGGTCAATTATCCATAATGTACAGGTTTACCTGTTTTGTGAGTACTTGTTTCAGCCCTAGAAGGGACTTTATGACTTACCTAGTCTAATCTGTCTGATGCAGGACACCCTGTACCTAAAGCAGCCCTGACTGAAGCCTGTTCAGTCGTTTCTAGAAAACCTCCAGTGAAAGAGATTCCACCACTCCTCTAGACATGTTCCATTGCTGAAATGTTAGAACAGTTAGAAAGCGTTTGCCTATTTTAACCTAACCGTTCCTTCCTCTAATTTAACACCATTGCTTCTTGTCCCATAACATCATTTGCAATGAAGAACAGATGTTCTCCAACTTTTTTTTGTTTCCTCTTGAATATTTGAAAACCGTCAACATGTGCTCCCATCGGTCTTATCTTCTCTAGGCTTAATGTGCCCCGTGCTAATGACCTTTCCTCCTAGGACTTGTATTCTAGATTTTTGATCATCTTCATTGCTCTCCTCTGAATCCTTTCAAGTTTGCCAACATCCTTCTTGAAATGAGGAGCCCCCAAGTGAGTGTAGTTATATCCAAGAAGTCAGACTGGTGCTGAATATAGGGGTATTATTACTTCCTGTGTCCTGGATATGATGTATGGTATCATCAGTAGAGGTGTGCACCAGGGGCCCATGCCGTTTTTGGTTTTGTTTTTTCATTATTTAAATATGTCATTTTTGTTTTCAAAAATATCAATTGTTTTCATTTTTGCTTTCATTTTCATTTTCCATTGGTTTCAATGGAACACACATTTTCTGCTGTAACATTTTTTTCATTATATTTGACTGATTCTTTGAGGTATTGTACCTCCAATGGAAGGCATTAAGTGTACCAAATTACAAAAAGATTGGATAAAGGAATTCAATTTTATAAGCAGTTGTATTATATTATTTTGCAAAAATGTTCATAGCTGTACCTTCTTTCCCTCACATTTAATGTAGATGAAACTTGGTATGTTTATACCCCTTCCTATATTTACTACCTCTGCCAACTTTCAGAAGGATTGGATAAAGGGTCCTGGTGGTATAAGCAATTAACTTCCAATGTATGTCTGACTGTAACATCTTTGTAGTCCAACCAGTGTACATGACATTTGGCAGGGCTGTATATCACACTTTCAAAATCATCTCTGCCAAATATCAGAAAGATGTGATAAAGAGTCCCAATTATATATGCCTGCACAGCGTATGCAGAGAAGGAGTCTATGCCAGGGATTCTTACGTGTCACTGTGGTATTGGCCAGTAGAAATGTCAACCAAATATCCTCATTCTGTGTTGTGACCATCCCAAATTCTCTGCCCCACTTGTTACTGGGAACTCAGAAGCATCTGTTTAGGAAAGAACCAACAGAGCTTCTCTTATGTCCTCTGTCACAGTGCTGCAGGATGTGATTGTGATAATTAGCCAGCCTGGTTGTGTAAACTATGGGTGATTTCAGACGTTACGTTTGTGGCATTCACCACAGTCAACCTCAGTCAAACACGGGGGGTGGTGAAAGAGCCGTGCATGTCTGTTGGTCCGCATTCAGATGTTCACCACAGTCAAACATGGGCCGAGGTGAACCTAACTACGCTTCGTGAGGTCGGGATGGGAGGAGGTCCAGAAGTGTGGTGAATGTTCACCACGGCAGGGGTGACGGAAACATAACGTCTGAAGGGAAAACCCCGGCTGCGGTGGAAGGAAATGACCACGGGCAGTGGTGACGGCAGGCAGCACCTGCCAGGCAACCAACAACAAGCGGCACACGGAGGGAGATTTATAGGGCAGGCAGCAGTAGGGGAACGTGGCGGAGCAGTTGATGGAGGGGAGGGTGGAGGAAACAGAGCAGAGGATGGAGCGAGAGGGCGAGGAGGAGGTGCAGCAGCAGCAGCAGATAAGGCTGTTTGTTTACAAACAGCTCCTCCCCATGTGCTGATCAGAAGGTTGTTGCCTTGTAATGAAGGTTCTTCGAGATGGCTCCCAACATTCTCACGACTGGGTTGTGCATGCTCGCCCCATTCAGATAATAGCCACATGATGGTCTTGAGCTCCTCTAGTAAAAAAAGTGCACTCCCCCTCAGAATGACAGTTCCTTCCAACCCTTTCTAGAAACAGAAGGAAAAAAAATCTATGCGAGGCTGGAAGGGTGGGTATACGTGAGAATGTTAGGAATCATCTCAAAGAACCTTATTTACAAGGTAGCAACCTTCTGTTCTTCTTCGAGTGGCTCCTCACATGGTATTTTTACTAAATACGAACGTGCTTGTGTGATCAGGTATTGTTAATAGCATGTAGCTATTTTGATGTGGCCCAGAGGCTTTGTATGTTTGAAATATGTGAATGGGAACATGGCCGGGCACGGCTTCTGCCGGGGGCTGTGGCAATGGCCCTGCTATGTGCACCTGCTGTCGTTGCCGCCCCTGCCCCCATGGGAGCCCCTGCAGTTGGGTGTTGGGTGCTCCGGGCCCATCTGACAGCCGGCTGCCTCTTTGGGATGGCTGGACCCCGTGGCCCGGCTCCGCCCACCTGCCTGTCGCCCTCTCGCCTGGGACCTGCTGCCCCATCCCATGCCCTGGCCCCGCACGCTCCCGTGCTGTCTGTCACTGCGCCGGGCTGGTGCTGCTTGTGTCCTCAATAAGCACCCTTTGTGCTTCACTGTGCCTTGTGTTGCCTCCTGTGTCCTTGGGCTGCTGGGTCCCTCTTCCCCTTGGACGCTGGGCTCCTGCCCCCTCCCCCTCCTGGTGGTCTGGCAGTGTTGGCCCTTCGGACCCCCAACTCCCATGCTCTGCCCCCATGCTCCACTCCCTGTGCTCTGCCCCCATGCTCTGCTCCCCTTTGTTGTGTGGGTGTGCTGCTTCATGTGTGCATGTGCGCTTCTCGTTTTGAAGTGTGCGCGCCTTCCGTGCAGCCGCTGTTTGCGAGGGATGCTCGCGTTGCTGCTCCCTCCACCCCCTCCCTTTGTGTTTCCCTTCCCTGGGTGGGGCCCTCCGCTGTTTTTGGCTTCGTTTGCCCTCAGGCGGTCCTGTTTGCGTCCGCGTAACCCCGGTGGGAGCCTTGTGGGGCTCCCACCGCGGTTCTCGGCACCGTGTCACGTCTGTTGGGTTCCCCCGGCCTGGGTTCACTCCGGTTGGCCCTGGGCAGTGGTGCCACCTCTGTCACGTCTCTTGGAGCCGCACAGCTCACCACGGCCCGTGGTGAAGCAATTGACACCAGGGTGGGATTCACTGTGGTGAATCTCACCACGTCACGTCTGAAATCACCCTATGTATCCTGATTTTTGGGATGCTATCCACAAAGTCCCAGTTATGTCCCTTCTATGCCCACCTCGGGGCCGGCCCCTATGCCCGCCTCAAAGCCACTCAAAGTCTGCTGATTGGTCCTGTAAAGCTGGAAGCATGCAGTAATTGGCTAGTAAATGTGTCTGTCAGTCTTTTGGGTTGCTCCACATCCTCCCTCCAACAGCCTCCCTCCCCCTGCCATGCTCGGTGTCTGCCTCTGACTGGCACTGCATGTGCTTCTATTTATCTGAATAATGGTCTTCAAGGGGACAACTTCAGTTGCTTATAAAATTGGGTCCCTTTATCAAATTGTCCTGTAGTTTGGCGAGATGACAGGGAAGGTATGTGATACATTCCTGCCAAATATAGGATGGAATATACAAATGTTACAGCTGGAAATGTATTTTCAAGTTAATGTCTTATACCATCAGGACCCTTTATCCAATCTTTCTGAAAATTGGCAGGAGTGTTTAGCTTGTGGAGGGACATAATATTCAAAGGTTTCATGCAAATTGTATAGAAGGTAATAAAAGATGTAGCCACGAATGTGTATGGAGCTTTTCTTAAAATCACAACATTCAATTGCTTCCTAAATCGATTCCCTTTATCCAATATTTTTGGAACTTGATACACATAGGGTATTTTCAGACGTTACGTGGTCAATGTCAACCACAGTCAATTCTCTGTGGTGGCTTGGACCACGTAACGTCTGTTGGGGGGAATGAATGTTCCCCCCCAGATGTTACCACAGCGGGGAATCACATTCACCACGCGAGCGGCAGAATCGGCGGGACCAGAGGCCGTCGCATGTTGAAGGCGATTCCCCGCCGTGGTGACCCCTGCAGTCACGTCTGGACGGCGGCCACAGCCCGGAATCCCCGCAGGGATTCCGGCCCGTGGCCATAGCGGGCAAGCGCTGCGGCGGCACTGGCTGCGGCGGCCGCCCGTCTCCGCAGTGAGCGGGCGGCAGGGACCGTGGAGGGGGCGGGGCCGTGCGGCTGCACGTTGCGCCGCATGGCCTTGCCCCCTCCCTGATTCCCCGCCGGGATCCCCCGGCACGTCTGTTAGGGCGTTACGGGTCATCCCCGGCGGAGGATCAATACATTGATTTCGTGACGGGGTCAATTGGCCCCATCACGCCTGAAAACACCCAATGTTCCCTCTGTTGGGGGCATATTGTACCCAGGTTTCATCGGAATTGAATAAGTAACAAAAAAGTTATAGCCAGAAATACATTTTTCAGTTTCCCCCCTTCATTTCACAAACAAAATGTCATTTTCATTTCTATTTTCATTATAACAATAATGAAAATGATCATTTTCATTATTGTTACTGTAATAACGAAAACAACATGCACACCCCTAGTACTGTCTGCTTCTCAGTCCCAGTTCTCCTGCCCTGACTCTGATTGGCTTGTACCTCTCCTACATTCCTGTAGGTAGCCTGGGTTTGTGGGAAGGAGGGATAATATGGCTTAGAGTGGGGCGCCTTGTCCCTAAATCTGGTGTTTCACATAGCAACCAGTCTTCGCTTTTGGGGCATCGTTATACTAGGGCTGGTTAAAAACAGCCATTCTGATTTTGTGGAAAAGTTCTACAAAATTGGAATGGCAGCTGGAATTTCAATCAGATTTCCGATTCAAATAAATTTTCAATCAGAATTCTGATCAAACAATTTGTGCATGTGCAAAGTGGCCACTGGCCATTCTGCACATGTGCAAGGGCCAAAATTATTTTCGATTGGTCCTATCTGAATTCCAATTGGACTGATCGAAATGTCTGATTCTGTTGAAAATGAAAACTGAGTGAAATTTTGGTGTCAGAGCTAGGCTGTACGAATCATGGCTCACGTCTGTAGTATGCTTCGGTCACTTTGAAGAAAAGAAAAAAGCATTTCAGACACTTTTCAGTACAATGAGGGGAAGCTAATAATCAAAGTGACTGTTTCCATGTCGATCTATCCTGAATTGTTTAGACTTTAGCTCTGTCTTTTTTGCACACCAGATGTGTAGCCCAATAGTTTGCACTTTTTCACCACTAGAAGGTGGTCATTTAAATCACTTTGTCTCCATTCCGATTATACCTTGACCTCCTCTGTAATTCACAGAGACCAGCCCCTTCTGCATTGCTTCAACTCCACTGGAAAATCCCCAACTCCCAGCAAAGCAAGGAAAGTGCAACAAGCAAGAACAAAACAAAATAAACCAGTCAGTGACCAAAACAATCCCCCTCGTGAGAGTCTGCAAAGTGCTAAATCAAACAAAAGTGGGGCGAGAGGTTTACTTCAGCGGTCTGCAAGTCTCAAGATCACAGATTATATCCTCTCCCTCTGGTGCCGCACAAAAGCTCTGGATTTGGGCTTGGGGCTTTCTGCAGTTCCTGCAGGAATGTAAATTCCCGATAATGACATGTCAGGGGCAGTGCTGTCAGTCAACTAGGTATAAACATGGGGATTATTTGATTATGAAAGCTTTCTGGTGTTGCAGCCCCAGGTTGTTAAGCTATACAGTTGAGAAGGAGCACGGCTATTTTCTGATGCTGCCGCCGCACACTCAAAGGCACCCCGCTGATTGAGATTCCAAGAAAGAATTCACCATGAGTCATCAAAGCGTGTGCTCCAGACCAGACTCAAACGTAGGGGAGACAATGCAAAAAGGCAATCAAGCTGCCTTAATCAACTATGTTTCTCTCCTCCCCCATTTCTCTTGTGGGAGCAGAGAGGACACGAAAAATTATCAAAACAATGGCCTCATCTAGGCTGTGAGTCTTGGCAGGAGAGGATCCAGAAATGCAAGCGTTATCAGCTTCTTCCTTCCTCAAAGTGCTTTATTCTAACATAAAAATGTAGAGAGTGTTTGCTTGCCATGTGGATCTGTTGCAGAGGACCCCTCACAGTCTCTGAGTGTTGTCAGGATGAGGCCCTGAAGAGGTGAGTGTAGATAAGTGATGGTGGTTTGTCCACTGAGAAGGCTCCTTGTGTTCAGCACATGGCCCCAGCTGGATGCAGGGGAAATGAACCTTCTGAACATCTGAGGGCACTGAATGACAAAAGATGAGTCAACACTTCATTTGGAGATGATGAGGGAGAGGAAAGAGATTCAAGAAGGATCTTGGCTTCAGAGGGACCTTGTTCTATACCACCAAGGCCCACCCTGGAGATGGCTGACCAAAGGGACCCAAGACCAGAAAGATCAAGGAACTAGGAGACCAGACCAGGTACTCACTCAGTTGGGGCCAGGAGCCTGAAGAAGCCATGGTATACAGATATACAGATTGCAGACTGGTTTATGGATTAACTATTGAAAACTGAGATGGGTTACTAACCATGGTTACGGGATTGGGTATCAGTTTCAGCTCTATTGATAAGTCTTTAGTTGTCTTAAGGTCAGTGGAATGTAAATTATGCCTACAAGTCACTGGGAAAGGAGACTAGGACTGGAGGGACTGGGAGCTGGAAAAAGATGGCTCCTCCAGCTGACCCATCTTAAAGCATGGCAGGTAGAGACCTGCCAGGATCAGAAATTTGGGATCCACCCAAACCCAGGTCAATGCAGCTCAGGCTCTTGTGAGATCAGTCCAGATGTGATCAGTTGGCTCCAACCCTGCAGAGCACTGACATATTATGGTACTCCACAAAGGGCAGAACTACATAAAAAGGGGTGGGACTAAGGTATTGCCCCACCCTTTTCTAACATGACCTCACCCCTTGGAGTCCCATGGCATCATAGCACTCTGCAAACAATGAGTTTATGTCAGAAAATAGACAGGGTTAAACCTCCACTCTTTTCCAATGTGGCCATATCCCCTGCAGAGCACTGTGATGTCACAATGATGCTCTATGAGGATGGGGCCTCCTGCAGCTGGGGATCCTGGTTTGAGTCTGAAGGGCTTGGGAGAGAGCAACAAAGAGGGGAAAGAAGGCTGGTGGGTTAGAAACATGTTGTCATCTCTCTAGCATGGATATTGCAGACTGTGCACTTTTACACTGATAGCTTTTATTGGATCAGTGATTAACCGACTAACCAAATACTGGTTAATAACATTACTGGGTAACGGTAAAACTAATTTATCTCTAGCAGTCAACTGACTTAGCAAAGTTATTTTGGGCTGTGGCTGTGAGCCTCTAGGCACCTTGACCAATAATGAAGCTGCAGTCAGTAGATATAGATATGTACCTGAAAACCACCTCTTCCGTCAGGCTTTTCCTAGCTCCTCATTCCATTACTCTCTTCCCTGACTTTCTTAGGGTACCCTTCTCCCATGCAGCTAAGCATACCATGTGCATTTGCAACTTGGTAACTTTGTGGATGTATTCCTGTCTCTCCCTCTGTTCCTCTTCCCTTTGTCTTTCCTTTCCATGTTCAGTCCCTGCAGCCCCCAGACTCCAGTAGTTCCCAACCCATCCACACACACCACTTCCAGGTCGAGCAGCCATCTTTTTGTGCCGGCTGCTGCTGCCGCTCCCTTCACCATGCTGTTGCTGCTGTTGCTGCTGTTGGTCGCCAACTTGGCCAGCATGGTCATTTTGCCCCATGCCCACGTGCTCTGCAAAAGGCAAGCCAGCAGGTTTTCTTCAGCAGCAGCAGTGACACCACGTGTCCCGGGCAGCCCTGGCCACAACACAATGGGCTCTGATTGGAGCCCCAGTGCCTGGGGGAGGCCTTTGTGGGGAGGACATGACGCTCCGGCCACTGTTGCCTGGACACAAAGTGTTGGGGTGCCACGACCCTTCTACCAGGCTGCTCCCGTTGGGTGAGTTTCACGGTGCGTCTTATTAATGTTAAATTGGAAAGCATGCACACATTCAAATTTAACGTTAATTTCAACTCATGCAAGTGACAGGGCGGGAGTTCCCAGCCCTGTCTTCCGTGATGAGACTAATGTTAGTTTCACTGCCGACTGAGGGAAAGGGCATTCCCACGTTACACAATCTCACGTCAGATAAAAATTAGCATGTGAGCCTGTTGGAGCAGGAGCCTATCTATAATTCATGACTGTAAAGCACCAGGTATATTTCTGGCACTACTGGTGCTATATCAATAACAATAACAATAATACCAGATAACCAATAGGAAAGAGAGTTAAACTTGAAACTGGAATCTGGGGTAATACAGTCAATTGGTTAATCAGTCGGTTGATAAACAATTACTGCTTTGTAACCAATTCCTTTCAGTGTGGTTCAGCTACAGGAAATTTGATGGTTATAAATATCCACGTTACTTGTCAGCTCCATTTATACTGCCTAAACAGGTAGTAAATTTATAATTTGCTTGTATTATTTGCATTTTGGGGTAATTCGCGGAATATATGAATGATAGCTGTGAATGAAATGGATGTTGGCATATATCTAGGGGGGGGTTGGGATCCCCCCCCAATATTTCATTTTAGTTATTTTGGTTTGGTTGTTTGGTTTTTTTTGGCCATTTCGGTATTTCAATTACATCATTTTCTGCAATTGCCCATGACGCATGTGCAATACTGCTTAAATTGCCTGAAATATCAAAATGATAAAAATGTCCCCCAAAAGAAGCGACCTGAAATAACAAAAACAGATACCCAACAGAATGGAAACAGGTGGCAGTTATCCATAAGAACGTAAGTGCTAACTGGGTCGGACCAATGGTCCAGTGAGCCCAGCATTCTGTCTTTGACAGTGGCCACCTTTGGTTGCTCAGGAGAAGTACCCAACAGGGACCGCTTGTCCATATTTGGTTTGGATGCAGTAAATTTGATGGGTTTGCTTGATTTTTCAAACATTAGTTCCATCTCTACCCATTTGTAACCTGTCAACCCTTTGAGTTACAGTCTTCTGGCTGCAAGAGGGAGCTAATCCTGCAATAACTGAACCAAACAATAATCTATTACAACCAGGCCTTTGATCAAACTATGGGTGATTTCAGAAGTGACACGTTCCAATTCATCACAGTGAATCCCACCCTGGTGTGAATGGATTCACCCACGTGCGGCCCCAACAGAAGTGACAGGATCATGACCACCGCCCGGGGGCAATCAGAGAGAACATGGACCGGGGGAACACAACAGACATGCAGTGAAGACGTGGACCGCGGTTCGAGCCCCAGAATGGACGGTGGCTGAGGTCAATTCCTTCCACTACGGCTGCGGGTTTCCGTTCAGAAGTTACTTTTCATTCACCCCTGCCGTGGTAACAATTCACCACACTTCTGGACCTCCTCCCGCCCCGACCTCACGAAGCATGGTTAGCTTCACCCCGGGCTGCGTTTGACTGTGGTGAACATCTGGATGCGAGCAAACAGACATGCATGGCAGTTTCACCACCCCCCGCATTTGACTGAGGTTGACTGTGGTGGACATTCACCACGTCACTTCTGAAATCACCCTATATCTCCATCAAGCTACACCAGCTGTCTCCCCACAGTGACTGTTTGGTTCTGGAGAGACTATTGTATGGTGGGGGTTTCTTATGGGGAAACAGCTCTGTATGTATGGGCCAGGGGGAGGTGGAAGACTAAGCATGAGATAGGAAGGAAATGGGACACATATTTTTTTTGTGCTTCTTTGTAGCTATGAAACACCCCCACCCTCGTCCCTCTTGTCCCCTTCTCCATCTCAGCCAGAACCAGATTGCTTGGCTATCTCCTGGGGTGGGGAGCTGATGTGACTCATTTTTAGAGAGGGTTAATGAAGTCATGCTTAAAGGTTAGACTTAGCTTTTGGCTGACATCTTTGCTTTAAAAATAATAATAATAAAGGAAAGAAGAAAGAGGGAATGGGGGAGGGGATGAGGGTGAGCAGGAGAGATGTCTTCTGGAGTAGGCTGGGTAATAAATTACCAGAGCAGTTCTTGGGCTGCCAATTTAATGCCATAAATCAGAAGTCAGGTATTCTCCAAGTGCTCCCTGTAGGGGTGGGGGGTGGGGGTGGGAGTTTGGATAGGGAATGCCGAGCCACCTTTCAAACCCTGGAAATGAAATCTTCCTTAATTGCTGACCCAACCCACTCATCAAGACAAAAAAGAGAGAAGATCGAACAGTAATTTATTACTGTACTGTACAGTAATTTATTATAAAGGGCAGGACCAGGAGGCGAAGGGAAAGGAAGGCGGCCATATGGCTGACATGGAGGCCCTGAGTCATAAATACCTTAACTGCTTCCTTCCCTCAGCATCACCCTGGATCAGCCCCTCCCTTGATATCCATCTTCTGGTCCCAGAGCACTTTGTGGTCAGTGACTGATCCTCTAGGCCATTTAAATGTAGGATGTAATCAAAAATACTGAAGGAGAATGTCCTAGAGAGGCTGTTCTCCAGACTGCCACTATCCCATTGGGTAATTAGTGGGGATATGAAAAGAAAAGAGGGTATGCAGAAGGGGTGGGGGGGTGAGTTGTTCAAAAGTTGCTGCATAGGAGTGTGTGTGTGTGTGTGTGTGTGTGTGTGTGTGTGTGCAAGAAAGGGAGACGGGGGTGGGGGTGATGTTTTCAGCGATAGCGTGCATTTCCACATTTTGACCTGTGTGGAACCGTGGAATGCCTCCCTTCTGAAGTGCTGCCAGATGTTAGCCCGAGCTGTTTTCAGAGTGGTGTTGGCACTTAGCCTGGGCTGTGACTCGGGGAAATCCCCGAGTCACAGCCCAGGCTAAGTGCCAACATAGCCAGGAAATGGCCGCCAGACCCAGAGTAAAGCAGGCTTTTCTGTCTGAAAGTCCGCTTTACTTACCACAGTTCGGTGTGGTGGGGGGGAGGGGGGACGGGTGTCATGGCGGCTGTCATTGACCACCATAGCTGCCTGTCAATGGGAGGGGGAGGACAGGCCTCTTCATGCAGCATGGGGGTGGGGCTGCGTGGATGCACGTCTGTGCATCTTCCCGCCTCCCAACCCCCCCGACTGTCATCACATTTGTTCAGCGGCCGGGCCGCGGGATCCCCACTAAATGGAGGGCTTCCACCACCACCTGGATAAGTCCATGGTGGTGGCAGGAGCTGACACTTCTGTTTTCAGCCAGAGAGAGAGAGTGTCAGTGAAAGAGAGAAGAGAGGTTCCCAAATTAGAGGTGAAATGAATATTTGCCAAAATGAATATTTCATTTGAATTTGTCTTATTCATTTTGGTTCCCGCAAAGTGGATATTTATTTATTTATTTATTTATTTGCTTGTTTGTTTATTTATTTAAGATGTTTATTCTGTCCTATCACAAGGCCTCATGGTGCATTACAATATATACAAATATTTAAAAATACAAAAATAAAACCAGTTAAAAGCCCCGATCTGAAGTTACCTGTCATAAAAACCATTATTTGTTTCCACTACATCCGATATCTGTTTCAGATACTTTGGTATTTTGTTTGGTTTGGATTTTGCATGTGTGTGATCATTTTGCTATTTAATTTACTTGGTTTCAGCACTAGTAGAACTATTGCATGTAAACAACAGCTGAAATAATAAAATGATTACCAAAAACAAACAAACAAACAAACCAAAATCACCAACACAAAATATTAAAATAAGAGAAGATGCAAAGCATTGTTTCAACTGCAATAGTATTTGGGTATTTGTGAATCCTAAAATGTGAATAATATTTACAGTTAGTACACTCACTACTTGTTTCAGCCCGATCTAAAAATGTAGGATCCCCAAGTAGGGTCAAACCATCTTCAGATGGGCTCATGATCCCATTGCTTTTTGCTAGACTTTGCATGTCTTTGATTGTCTGGGGTCACAGGAGTCTACTCAGGGCCATGCGTTTGCTACGTTTTCCCCATGCTGCCGATGGGGAACTCTCCTTGTAGGGGCATCACTAAGCTGGCATGGACCCTGGTGCAGAAGATGGAATGGGACCCTCCCTTCCACCCAGGGGATAAAGATGCCCTAGGGAGTATGGACCTCACCTCCCAGGCCCGTGGATCCTGTTGCAGCTGGTACTGCCTTTCCCTATTACAGCTGTGCCCTTGGCTTCCTGCCTGCACTGCCTTGTGGTAGAGGGAAATGAAGTACTAGGATCAAGCACTCCTTCCCCACACTTCAAGCACTGCAAAGGAGGGTGGGGGCTCCAGATTCTCATCACTTCCAAAGCCCTGCAATTCCTCCCTCCCAAGGTCTGAAATTGGCAAGAAACGGACTACAACTGCTTTGGCTTCTGATTTCCACCTGCTAACACTGAATCACTGCCTGCTTAGGAAGCAGGAGGTAAATGCTCTGCTGCAAAACTCCAAGGGTATCACATGCTAGTTCCCTCCCTAGGCAACTACCCTAGGCAACTACCCTAATTCACCACGCTAGGCTGTCACCCACCTCTTCCTGGTTGTAAAGGTGGGTCTGACGCTGAGGTCACCTAACTGTCTACAAAGTGCTCTGGGATCGTAGCAGGGAAGGAACTGAGAAACCCCCTTCCTGCTAGTGGAGGGAATAATTGAATCATACAGCTGGAAGTGACCTCTGAGGTCATCTAGTCCACCCCCCCTGCTCTGGTACAGGAAGTCCACAGCTCCGGCATCCAAGCCAGATGGCTGTTCAACCTCGTTTTCAAAACCTCCAGGGACGGAGAGCCTACAGCCTCCCTGGGCAAGTTGTTCCATTGCCACAGAGCACTTACTGCTAAGGATTTTTTCCCCTGACATTTCACTAAAATCTACCTTTTTATAATTTGAGCCCACCAGTTCTCATCTTGCTCGCTGTGGCAACAGAAAACCGCTCCTTGCCATCCTCTCTGAGGCAGCCCCTTAGATAGTTGAAGACTGCGGTCATGTCTCCCCTTAATTTTCTTCTGAACTTTCCTTGAGTTGTGAGATGTCTCTGTCTCCTCCCAGTGATCCTGTGGGGGAGAGGAAGCCTGACAGGTTGCCTTGCTCCTATGTAGGGTTTTATGTTATAAATTCAGATTTCCAACCAGCGGGCTCATTAACCTCAGCTTGTCAGACTCGAAGAGAAGACCGGAGAGTCCAGTAGTTCCATCCCCTGTTATCTCAGCCCGTCATCGGCACATCGCATTCCATTCTGTTATCATATGGCTGCTGTCGGAGGGAAGACGCCTGAATTTAAAATGGTCTCCTTGTGCTGCTGTCAGTATCTGAAGAGCTAGGTTACTAGCTCTTCAGGTTACTAGTTTACTTAATGTCCTTCTGGTGATGTCACAACCTGACCTGATGACCTGGAGAAGAGGTACAGAGGAGAAGAAAAATCTCACAGTGCTGTTTCCTCCCTCTCCTAGTGAGAGTCAAAAATGCCCATAACTAAAGAGAACCCAGAAAATCCATTTTTATCTAAAAGGCACCAGTGCTACCTAAAAGCACTGGATTAGAGTTGAATCAAATAGTTAATGTCTTATTTTTAGTTATTGTTCTCTTGATTGGTTTGGTACCTGAATGTCTGAGTAGGAGCAGAGCTCCGATCTGTTTTGGTTCGGATTCAGTTCAGTTCACTGTGGTTTGGTGTCATTTAGTCGGCGGGTTCAGTTCAGAAGTTGGTCCAGTTTGTGACATTCAGTTCAGAGCTGTAGTCTGTTTTGGGGCGGGGGTGGTTTGTGCTTAGTCTGGTTTGTAAGGGGTTCAATTAGGGAAATGCCTGCACAGTTTCCAGACAAATCTGAACTAAGGAACAAATAACTGGACGAAAAGACTTCACTCAACCAAACCTACCTGCACCAAGAAACATAACTCAACAGAATCAAAGCAAACCAGACCAAACAACAACCAAACTGGTCCTTTACAAACAAACAACTGGATGGCTGAGTCAAAACACAAGCGAACTGAACAGCACAATATCTGCCCACAGAGCAGGCCACATACTCGATCAAGCGGATTCGCATCAGAGCACCTAAATCCAATGGGTAGCACATTCCTGTCAGATATTCCTCTCACCTCTGCACTGGATACACAATAGCATTAGATCTTTACTGGCTGAGATAGATTTCTCCTATTTAGTTGGAACATGTTATTGCTAAATATTTGGGGGGGGGGGGAAGAGTCTTTTTGTGTGTGTGAATTTTCCTTTGTTCTTGTTGTTGTTGTTGTTCTTAAAAAGAGATCAGTTGGACAGAGCCCAACCCAGGTGCCAAGAAGGGCCGACAATGTTGAATTCTGGTCTGAGGCCACCAATGAGCTCAGCTTTTAATGTCTCCTTGATCCAAACCTCCTGGTCAGGACAGCCAGTTGTCAATGTGTCTTCTTGCAAGCAGCTGTTTGCAGGAACCTGTGGCTTTCATTGAAGCCATGCTCTGGAGGCCTCCGGTGTGATGTATTTATTACACAGAGGCAATAGACACCCCTCTTGTCACTAAGTTTTATGAGTGAACATTTACTGTGAACCAGCGGCTCCTCTGATAAAAATTTCAAGGGACAAAAAAAAAGAAAGAAAAATAAGAGAAAGAATGACCACCTGAGAACAGGAATGGACTGTCAATTAAAATCCCATTACAAGACATTCTTTTGGAAAGACTGCATTCGCCTCCCGCACTGTTGGGGGCTTCATCACTGTCATGGTTCTTTGAGAAATGAGGCTGGAGGATAGGGCTTCATTCTTTGGCAGGAGATTGGCACTGTGAGGGGTTGGGGCCTTTGAGAAGCTTCTCATGGCTGCAAGAGTCATATTGCTCAGACACATCATGGGACATTTGAAAATCAGCTGCCAATCCCTTTTTTCCTAAACAGAAGACAGCCAATTACAGTCTGTGGATGTCTTCTTTCTGTGTTACAAAGCACCATAACAGCTGCTACACTGGGTCAAACCAATGGTCTACGTTGCCCAGTTTCCTGTCTCCAGCAGCGGCCAGTACAGGATGCCTCAGGGGAAGCATATGAAAACAAGGGCATATGCAAAACCATTCTCTGTCATTTGGTCCCAGCTACAACTGAATCAAATCAGCCCTGCCCTCTTCTCACTGACATTGGGCACAATCCCATGATCTGTGGATCCCTGTGAGCAATCTGGATTAATTTGAGGTCTGCGCAGCTGCGCGCACACACAGCTCCATGCAGGATCCGCAGAGCATGGGAATGGGGCCATTCTCCACAGTGCCGGAACGACCTCTCAGAGATGGGTCACTTGCGTATTCCATGTGAAGGACAATAAGGACACTGGGTAGCACCTTCCAAATCTTCTTGCTTGGAACAAGAAGAAAACATTGTCCACTTCGTATTTTCATACTTGATAAGAATCCTATTTTTAGATAGGAGTTAAGGCTCTTACAAATTCAACCACGGCCCCAGGGGAGGCAAAGCCGAGGGCAGACATTGGATTTAGACCTGTATTGCTCAGATCAGAACAGATTCCCAACAATACAATCCAAAATCTGATTTGAAGTCAGGTCGCTTTGGTTCAGAAACGATCCCGATTTTCAATCCGATGTCCCATTCCTATGTAGCAGTCATTGAGCTGCCCTTTCAGCCCCAGCACCGTCATTTTCACCAGAGGAGTTTTTTCCCACCTGAAAGCAGCCTCCTCAGTTTCATGGGAAGGTGGGGGAAGAAGGGGAGATTGCTTTGCAGACCCTTCTTCCTTGGAGCATTTTCCTTGCACCCCGATCTTGTTTGGTTACACGCCTAAAGAAATTAATTCCTCAGTGCATCTAACTACAGTCTCTCTCTTGACTACTCCCTTGCCAGAGGTGTTGGGGGGTGGGGGGGGGGGGGAGTGAGGAAGCCACAGAGAGGAAATGGAAAGACAGTGAGGGGGGTTGGGTCCTTGCACCCATCATTCCACCCAGTTCCCCATCATTCCAGCTGCTTCTGGTGGCTTCATACCTCTTATTCCACCCAAACCCCCATTCACTCCTGGATGGCTCTTATGTGTCATTGCACTCAGCTCCCCATCATTTCAGCCACTCCTAGTGTCCTTGTATCATCATTCTACTCTGCCTCCCATCATTCCAGCTTCCTTTGGTGTCCTTGTGCCCGTCATTCCACCCAGCCTCCTGTCATTCCAGCCACTTCTAGCCTCGTACACGTAATTTCACCCAGCTCCCCTGTCATTTCAGTGACTCTTGGAGACCTTCTACCCATCCTTCTGCCTGCCCCCCAATTCCAGTCACTCCTGGAGACCTCCTACCCATTATTCTACCCAGCCCCTCGTCACTCCAGTCACTCCTGGTGTCCTCCCACCATGTAATTACAGCCACTTCCAGTGGTCTCATATCCATCATTCAACCCCTCCCCCCCCGCCCATGATTTTAGATGCTTTGAATGGCCTCCTACTTGACATTCCACCCAGCTCTCCATCCCCGTCTTTCCATTTTCTCTATGTGGATTCCTCACCCTTTCCTACCTCCTGGCCTTTTTTAGTCCCCTCACCCCCACCCCATGCACCTTTTTTAGCATTTCAGATCCTCCCCCACTTCCTTTGTTTCAGTTAAGCATCTGCCATTGTATTGGTTTTCTACACATTAAGGGCTACTGGTATTCCCAAAGCTCCATTGCTTCCAACTGGTATTCCTGTTGTCTCTGCTATTTCTAGTGCTATAACGAGAGTGAAATTAATTCTTGCGAGAATCTTGCAGCCCCAGCAAGTTCTCGCGAGAAACTCAAGAATCTCGAAAATGCCCCCCAGATGATCTGTGCATGAGCAAAATGGCAGCACATGCACAGAATGGCTGTGGTGGCCAATATATATATATATATATATATATATATATATATATATATATATATATATATATATATATTTGCATGTGCAGACCATTTTTTGGCTATTTTAAGGTTCTTGAGAATCTTGCGAGAATCTCGAGTTTCTCTCAAGAATCTCACAAGACTCTTGCGAGAATCTCGAGATGAGAAAATCTTGTCGAGAAGCCTGTTCTCGACAAGATTTTTGAGAAGGGCAAAATCTTGTTTCAGCCCTAATTGTTTCCAATCAGCATTTGTCCTTTGCCAGTACACCTGCTGGAGAGTTTGCTTGGTAACCAGAGCCCCAGCTCGGTTCCATCCATAGCATGCAATAAACTTCCCTGGCATCCGCACAAGAATAAGATGCAATAAAATAAATGCCACTTACATCTATACAGTAGCCCGCAATAAATGTCATGCAGGTCTATAAAAGCTTATCTTCTCATATTCAATAGACCGTTAATGAAACAGACAGCGGGAAGCCACTTTTTCACTCTCCTCACTTGCCAAAATGGGCATTTCAAAACACTACTCCCAGAACTAAGTATTCATTCATGAGCAAAAAAAAGTTGCATAGTGGAGAAAATGTCATTCTGCCTCCAAGATTCAAACACCTGTAACCTTCTAGTTTTTCATCCAATTTGCCTGAAATTTGGAAAGATTCTACTGCTCACCCAGGTGCTCCTCCCTCCTAAATTAGGAGAAAAGATCTCCATTTTATAATGAATCAAATGTTTGTGATTTTAACACAGTGATGCAGCTACTTTAACTATAGAGCCACTCCCGCAGCTCTAGAATGATCACTTCCAGCAATGCCCAAATAAAAGAAGAAAGCATTGGGAGTAAACAGACGGACAGCAACTCCGCTTTTGCCTATGGCAACCCACTTCAATTCTGGGTTGACCTGTCTGTTTGAAGAGTGACTGCCAGATGTGCAAACTGGAGCGGGGTGCAGCTGCTCTGGGCAGCCCTGCTGGCTGTACTCCAGAAGATCCTGGAGCACACCTTGCCAAGAATGATGGCCAAACCCAAGGCAATAGGGACCAATGGAACCCTGCCTGCCTAAACAGGCCAACGAGCACCAGCCAAACATGATCCCACTTGGATTGTAGATGCCAGCAGACCAAATGGCCAGAGTGGCTGCTGCTGTGTCCCATTGCTATGGTTACCAGAGCAAGCCATGAGGCCAGCATGTGGGGTTGGTTTGCCTGTCCATGTGTTCCCTAGCTGAGGCTTTCCTGGGGTAGGAGGAAGACGTGTTTGCTGCCTGTGCACTCGGTTCACCTGCCTCCCAGGTTGTCTGTCTGAACGCAGCCAAACCATGGGTATGTGCAGTTCTGGTTTCTGTCTCCTATGCACCTGCTCCAGGGTTCTGGCCTGCTCCCTGTCCATTTAAAAACACTCCCTGGGGAAGGCTACAAGTGACCCATGGCTACAAGGATTTTCTATGGAGAGGAATGATTTAAAAGGAGAAATGATATGCAGCAACAGCAGGGAGGAAAGGAGGAGAAAACCAGTGGCTACATGACAGTGGTTAATGAGCTATCAAAGGAATTACAACTCATGTCACCTTTACTAGTGGCTAACCTGGATTTATGTCCAGGATAGTCATGTATTGTCACACGAAAGTGTAATACTGCAGGGGGAGGCAGAAGATGAAAGGTGGGACAAAGAGGAGAAAAGGAATAAAAATGATTGGCATTGGTTATTTAAACTGGATGTTTATGTCCCCACTCCTTCAGCTCCCTCTCTCATTGGGTGTTAACTAACGTGATGCTGGCCCGGTTTGCCCACATTGGCACGCCTGGGCTAGGGCCAAACCCCACACATTTATTCCAGGCCCGCCAGATATGGTCCCACTTCAAACTCCGGTGGGGTTGGTGACCAAGCAGGAAATGTGAGTCTGTAATGAACCGGGCCCAGGGTCTGGCCCTGTGAGACACCCAGGCAGACCAGAGCTCGACGAACTGGGCATACGCATCTGTTTTTCCACCTGCCCGTCCCAGGGCCAAGGAATTGCCCCTGTTATTGGTAGCCATGACTGTCCATCATGGCAGGGGGCAGAGCGCTGGTCGCAGCATTGGGGTGGAGTAGTCCAGCCACGCGTTACTCCCCCCCGGCTGGGTCAGGCTGCGGGGACGTGTGTTCCTGCCACCAGAGCTAACCCAGTTGGGGGTAACCCTCCCCTCGGCCCGGGTGGGATGACAGCCACCCGTCACATCAATTAACACCCATTATCTCAGAGAACAGGTTGTTTCTGAATGGAAAAAGGCCGCGGCAGTTCCAAATGTAAACCTTCTTTCTTTTTAGTTAAACCTGGGGTAGGGAACTTCAGGGCCAGGGGCCAATCTGACCTATGGCTACTTTTTATTTGACCCCTTTTCAGCTCCTGAATTTGGCCTCTGGATCCAGTTCCTACCCCCAAAGACTGAAAGACTGAGCTCAGGGTAAGGGAGCCGAGATGAGGCCACGCACACAAGCAAGGACAGGGGTCAGATCCATTGCACAGATACATGATTGGAACCCTCTTCTTCTTGACCCAACCCCTATCTGGTCCTCAGAGCTCATACTCAGTTTTGGAGTAGCTCTTGGGGAGAAAAGGTTCCGCACCCTTAGCAAACAATCCACATCCCGTTTTTGTCACTAGACTTGCACACAGCATTGCCAATGTACCCAACGCAATGCACAGTTGCCAATGCATACAGCTGTAGCAGCCTTTGTCCTAACTTGCAAAACCCTCGGAGCTCAATGCCAGGCCTCTCGTGAACAGAGTCTGGCAATCACTGAGGATATGGTGGTTTACATGGAGTAGGATGGGAGGCCCAAGTTTAGCCCGGTACCTAGAATCAAATGTCTGGAAGGATCCCCAAAGGTCATTCAGTCCAATAATCTGTACGGAAGCTGAAAATATGTTTTTTTCTCATACTGTTTTTAGAGGATCCACTGCTGGTTTCCCTTTCATGTATTTTCCCCTCTCTTTTACCACCCCCCTTTTAACTGTTTTAAATTGATTTTATATGGATTTTAAGTTGTTATGGTGCTTTATCGTATTTTTAATGTTGCAAAATGCTCTGAGCGTCATCTGGCAGAGGGGCGCTATACAAATAAAATTGATTATCATCAGCCGCAATCCCAAGCGGGATCTGTGTGGGTCCCGTGCGGCACAACGTGCACTCAATGGACATGCACGCGGTTTGGGTGCACATGCATGCACGCACATTAGGCACGGCATGCACGGGGCATGGAATCGGCACCACCATAATTATTATTATTATTATTATATTACATTTCACCTAAATCTTTTTATTCTCTGTGCTGATAACTCAGTTCCCTCCACCTTTCCTCCTAGAATTTGCATTCCAAACTCTTTCTCATCTTGGCTGGTCACCTCCGAATCTTCTCCAGTTGTCTACAGCTTTATGAAAGGATGGTGTCCCAGACTGAATGCAGTTCTCTAGCTGAGACTTAGACTGTGCTGAGCAGACCACAGATATGACTTCCTGTGTCTTAGGCATGATGCAGTACGATGTTTGGACACAGCCTGGGTACAAGCGGTGTCCTATAAATAGCTTGCAGGGTTAAGTCCTTATGATACTCTTAATGTGTTGGGGTTAGCGTTGAAATGAGTACCTGCAAAAATGGGTAAAAGCATGCAAAAATTCAATACCTATTGAATTTCCGGCACCTAAACCGAACTGAATACGTCAGTTATTTTTCAGTACCTGAAATGGTTTTCAACTGAGTACCCTAACTACCAATAACTGGTTACTGGAATAGTGGGAATACAGACATACTGACAACTGGTATACCAAAATACTGGGAAAATCCCCCAAATTCCCCCAAAATCACATGTACCAAATCAGGTCCCAATTTCAGCTCCAGTTGGGGCGGATCACGCCAAAAGGGTAATATTTGTCAACAGGAAAAAGCCTGGCTACCTGGGCCCCAGTTCATCCTCACTGCGCCAGACGAAGTCTCCAAACTTCTCATAGTGTGAGTTGTAGTGGTGCTGGACCCTGAACAGCATGGAGGCAGAGACCTCCATCAGTGTGTTGTAGGCCGTCTGCTGCTCCTTGCCACTGGTGTAGCCATTGTAGAGATTGTAGATTTTGTCAGCTATTTCTGAAAAAAGGATAGGGAGGAGAAGTTTAATGATGAGCAACAGGGAGCCAGAAAAGGTCAGGCTGCACAGGAAGGGATAGAACTAGTTTGTGGGGTGATGGGCCAAACAAGCACCATTGATATTCAGAGCAGCAGGTCTTTCTCTGCACTGGATCTCAAACAGATAGTTTGAATGCATTCATATTAAATTTGGCCTGTTCAAATTCACTTGTGCAAATACTTTTCATTCCAAGAAAGCTGAAACGAATATCTGTGGTGAATATTGTATGGGACAATTTCACCTATTTCGAATTGGGTTCAATAAAGTGGATAAAATGTTGCTATTCATCCTTGGCTTGCTTCAGAGCTTTGTTTTGGTTTTCTGGGTTGGTTATCCAGTTAGTTTGTGTGCAGATGGTTGGCCAAGTAACTGGATGGTGAATGGCCCAAAACTCCAGAAAAGGCAGAATATCCAAAATGAAATTATTATTAACAACAATAATATTAATAGGTTTTATTTTTATATCCCCCCCCCCGCCAAATGGCACTCGAATGCTTCACAACACCACAAAAGTACAAGACACCATAAAACAACTTAAAATCCATATAAAACAGTTGAAAATTGGAAGATTAAAGTGGGAGGAAAAAATACACGAAGGGGAACCAGTAGTCGATCCTCTAAAAACACCTCAAGAATAGAAAAGATTTCAGGTGCTTTTTGAAGGTGAGGAGGGAGGAACATCTGGAGGGAATGAGGGTCTGCCAGAGCAAAGGCCCGATCGCCTGCTAACTTAAGGTGCAATAGTAGGATCCTCAAAAAGCAGGTATCTGAGCTCAGTCAGCAAGTAGGGTGAGGTTCCAGGATTAGGTCTTGAAAAGAGCCTGGGCCTATCCAGTTCAGGGCCCTGAAAACTAGCAGCACAATCTTAAATTCAGTCCACTGCTCCATCGACAGGCAATGCAAAGAACACAGGGTGGCTGTAATGTGATCATGGCTGCCCAAACCAAAAAGCCTCCTCTAAGGTCTGAATATGCAGGCACACAAAATTCATTTTGGGGGTGCATATTTATTCAGGACTATCCAAAAGGCAGGTAATATATGAGAATACAAAAATGTCTTTTTATTTCAGCTCTAATTAATTTGCTAAATTCCTTTCGGTTTCCATGTCATTTGTTCATCACTTTGGTACATTGGTATTTGGTACTTCATTCATTTTGGTGGTTTGTCATATGGTAATTTGTCCCTTCAGTGGTACTATTTATAAAAAAAAATTGAATGGGAATTTGATTGGTCCAAATGTGTGACGTAAAGCTGGAGAAAATCATAGTGTCTAAATAAAAGCACCCTCTCTCTCCCATTGCATGTCCGTTTCTCTCTCCTCCCTCTACACACATCCTGTGTTGCCTGGTAATCTGCTGTGTCTCCGAGGTCAAGCCTGGAGGTGGGGGAAACACAAGGACATAATAAGCTAGGGGACAGAAGGGGGAGATCTCCTCTCCTCAACTCTTTACAGGATGGGGATGCCAAAAATAGGGCAGGGGAAGAGACTTCTTGGTTAGGCAGCAGGCAGTGCAAGTAGAGGAGGGAAGAAAAAGGGAGAGACTTGTCAACGTGGAAAAGGAAAAGGAAAGTAAGGAAGGGAGAGACTTAGGGGTGTGCATGTCGTTTTTATTATTACAATAACGATAATGGAAATTGTCATTTTTGTTATCGTTATTGCAATAACAAAAATGACAAATAATAATAATGAAAATAGAAACAAAAATGTCATTTTGTTTTTGAAATAAAGGGAAAACACTGAAAAACGTATTTCCAGATATAACTGTTTTGTTTCCTAGTCACTTGTTATGAGATTGGGGGGGTGTATACCCCCAATGGAGGGCACTATGGGTACCGAGTTGTGAAACTATTTGATGAAGGGAACAGATTTTAGAAGCTCCATATACATTCATTGCTTCAACTTCTTTATCGTCCATCCAATGTGCATGAAACCTGTGAATATTATGTCCCTCCACAAGCTTAACACATCTGCCAATTCTCAAAAAGATTGGATGAAGGGTCCTGATGGTATAAGACATTAACTTTAAAATACATTTCCAGCTGTAACATTTGTATATTCCATTCTGTTTATACTATATTTGGCAGGAATGTATCACATACCTTCCCTGTCATCTTGCCAAACTACAGGACAATTTGATAAAGGGACCCAATTTTATAAGCAACTGAAGTTGTCCCCTTGAAGACCATTATTCAGATAAATAGAAGCACATGCAGGGCCAGTCAGAGGCAGACACCGAGCATGGCAGGGGGAGGGAGGCTGTAGGAGGGAGGATGTGGAGCAACCCAAAAGACTGACAGACACATTTACTGACCAATTACTGCATGCTTCTAGCTTTACAGAACCAATTGCAGTGGCTTTGAGGCAGGCATAGGAGGCAGCCCTCAGGCGGGCATAGAAGGGACTTTGTGAATAGCAAATAACTGGGACTTTGTGAATAGCATCTCAAAAATCAGGAGACATCGTTTACACATCCAGGCTGGCTAATTATCACAATCACATCCTGCAGCACTGTGATAGAGGACATAAGAGAATCTCTACTGGCTCTTTCCTAAATGGATGCTTCTGACTTCCCAGTAACAAGTGGGGGAGAGATGTTGGGATGGTAACAACACAGAATGGGTATATTTGGTTGACATTTCTGCTGGCCAATTGGCATCACAAATCGATCTTATACCACAGTGACACGTAAGAGAATCCCTGACATAGGCTCCTTCTCTGCATATGCTGTGCAAGCATATAAAATTGGGACCCTTTATCACATCTTTCTTCTATTTTGGTAGAGATTATCTTAAAAGTGTGATATACAGCTCTGCCAAATGTCATGTACACTGCTTCAACTACAAAGATGTTACAGTCCGACATACATTTAAAGTTAATTGCTTAGACCACCAGTACCGTTTATCCAATCCTTCTGAAAGTTGGCAGAGATAGTAAATATAGGAAGGGGGTATACATTTGCCAAGTTTCATCTATATTAAATGTGAGGAAAAGAAGTTACATCTAAGAAAGTATATGAAGAGTTTTGCAAAATAAATTAATTCAACTGCTTCTAAAAATGAATTCCTTTATCCAAACATTTTGTAATTTGGTACACATAATGTCTTCCATTGGAGGTATATGCACTCCAGGTTACAGTCAAATATAGTGAAAAACGAAAAGATTACAGCTGACAATGTGTTTTCCATTTAAACCAATGGAAAATGAAAACGAAAGCAAAAACAAAAATGACAATTTGATATTTATGAAATGACAGATTTAAATACCGAAAATGAAAAAACAAAAACGAAAATGACATGGGCCCCTGGGGCACACCTCTAGGAGAGAGCATCCGAACTGCTGGGATTTGGGGGCTGCTCAGCCATGCTACCAGAGGCCTTCATGGCAGTCAGAGACAGGTTGTCTCTGGTGATCATGAGGAGCAGTCTCCAGTTTTTGGGAAACCCCTCCAACCCTGAACCAGGGCTGAAATGAAGATCCTGGACAGAGTCCATCTCTGACGGAACTGCCCCACCTGATCCAGGTCCAATGGAATAGAGACCAGGCATGATCTGGTCCCCGTGCTGCTGGAGATCCAGATCAGCCCCTTAATTGGGTGGTAGACCATTTTGTGCAATCACAGAGAACAGAAATCTTTTGTGTGCATAAACAAAATGTATTCTGTTTACTGCACCTGCACAATTGGCACTACAATGTGGTGGGCGAGCCAGTGTGGTGCCATTTTGTGCATGCACAAAAATATTCTATTTACTGCATCTCTACAAAATGTCATTGTGCTTGGTTAGGAGTCAATCCGGATTAAGGTCCAGTGATCTGGCTAGAGCTGACACAAGTATCTGCTACTATACCAAATGTCATGGTATACGGGTATACTAAACAGTATCTGGTTTAGTATCCACTGGCAACCTAGATTACTCTTCACAACACAGAGTGTGTGTTAGGGTTTTTTTATCTCCCTCCGCCCTTATTTATTGTATTATTTGTTTTACTGTTCCCTAGCCGTGTTTTAATTGTTCTGGTTTCATGAGTATTTTATAATATTTTTTATGATTGTATTTTATATTTTGAGATTGTTAGCCGCCCTGAGCTGGTTTCAGGAGGGGTGGGATACAAATTGTTAAAAAATAACTAAAATAACTAAATATGTTTACTGAATTACAGTTTGCCGACTACTATTTATTGCATTACCATTTGCTGCATTAGCATTTAATATTAATTAATGTTTGACTTTTTTAAAAATCTCTTCCTCTATCCAGACTGGTTTCATTATGCAATAATGCGGTAAATGGAGTAAATGGTAATTTGGTAAATGGTAATATTCTGGTGGTATTCTGGTTTGGCGGTTAACCTCCACAGTTCCTGAATAGTCACCAAATAACCACCAAGCTATCCAGAATACTGGCTATAAGCTGTGCATCATTTTTTTGCTCTCTGCTTCAGTTCTAGATCTGAAGCAACAGCAAATCCATGGTGGATCTCTGGACACTGATCTGTAGTCATGGATAATCTCCACCAATAAGGAAGAGGGAAGCAAAGTGGTTCAAATGACAGTTGGTCCAATAAAAGATATCATTTCAAACCACTTTGCTTCCCTCTCTGTCACTTGGGATCAACACGGTGACCACACAATTTCTCTACACAAGGAATGGCTGATTTGTATTACCCCTACCTGGAAATCCCTTGTTACATTTTTGAGCATTGAGAAGGGCAGAGGTGATTGCCAAGAGAGATCCACTGGGAGCACAACTGGGGATTGGGAGTAGTGGAAGGAAGAGTCTGACCAATTACCTTCTGCCTTGCTGTCATCTACCAATGGGCAGGCCGTTCTCAGGGTGACCGTGCTCAGCTCAGAGTGCCTCCCTCGAGTATCCACAGCATAGAGACTGAATCTGGAAGGCAGAAGGAAGACTAGTTGAGACTCTCTTACCAGCTCAGAGAGATGGCATTGAAAAGGCCTCCAACATGAGCAGCCGAGTTACTGGTGCAAGGCCATCCTGTTCACTCACTGTAACAGCAGAACAGATAATGTGTTTAGTATGGAAAGAACAATGTGGGATCCAATGAACAGTTCATCTATGTAGAGTCACTGGCTTCTGTGAGGTTGTCATGCTCGCCCACACAGCAACTGCAGAGATACGGGCTTCTAGAAGGACAGTTTCCATGGATCTCCTGTCCTTCACAGGGCCAGCTGTACAATTGTGGGCTTGAGGGTAAAAAGAGTGGAGCCAAGAGCAGAGGCAGGAATGGGAACAGAGCCAGGATGGAGTGATGGACTGAGGGTCAGGGTTGTTGTCAGGGCAGTGGAGCTGGGGTGAGCAGTAGACCCTGCAGGAAGCTCCTGGCTGCACTGCCCCTGAGGGGCTTCCCCAACACTGCTTCAGAGAGGGACCTCCACCACCACTCCCCTGAGGAGTCCATGCTACCAGCACCAAAGTCTCAGGAGTGTGGGCAGAGGTGATGTTGGAAACAATGGAGAAAGGGACCCAGAGACCTTCTCAGAAGTGGCAGCAGCAATGACAGTAGGCAGGGCCCCCTCAGGAGTGGTGAGAGCAATGATAATAGTGGCTGGTCCCCACAGTCTCTGCAAAGGTAGTGGAAGGAGGGCTTATGACAGGGCTCCCGAGGTCAAGGGGCGGGACTTCTATGGCAGTCTTCAGTCATGGTACTTTTGTTTTTACCAATTAAGCACTGCTTAGTCTTGAATTCTGGCTTCATCCAAGTGAATAGGAGTTTTACTATAAGACCAGGGGTGGAGGACCTTATTCTGTCTGTGGGACAGATCTGCTCCTTTGCACTAGGCTAGGGCATTCTGTGGGGGCTGGGTAGTGGTGCTTGTGGGCAGTGGTGCATGACAGCATTGGAAGCACTCCGGAATGGGCCCCTCCCCCCCAAGAGTGTTCTACAGGAGATGTAGTCCCACAGTGGGAATGATGTGGGAGGGGGCCCCATCCGATAGCATTCATCAGTAGGGTGGAGCCATGTCGGAAGTGCTCTGGAGAGGTGCGGCCCCAGCTCAGAAGCACTGTGTGGTGGTCGAGAAGCTGTCTGTTACAGATTAATCCAAACCAACCCGTAATTTAGGGCTCCTGCTTACAGATCCAAGTTTTGGATCCATTCACCCACCCACACTCCCATGCCCTGGAGCCCTCTAATGGGCCCTGTTCTGGCCTTGGCAAATTTGACTGAAGTAGTGTCGCTGCTGTGGTGGCTCCGGCAGGCTCCCTTGGCATGGCATCCTCCCGACTCTTTATCGCGCATGCGCAAAATGGCCACAGTCCTTTGGGTTAAGGGTGGTGGCCATTTTGTGCATGGCACCTCCTCAGAAGTGGCAGAAGCATGGTCATTTTGCACATGTGCAATAAGCAGAGAGAACGCCGTGGCAAGGGACCCTGCTGGAGCCCCCACAGCAGTGGTGGTGCTTCAATCAAGCCCTCTGAGGCCAGTAGGTAAAACTCTAGGGCCCCAGGGGAAAGGGGGGTGGGGAAAGTCAGACCCACGGCCCCAGGAGTCAGGAAGGATGGGAGTATGGTTCAGTTTCCCACTGACTTCAAGAGGAAAATTTCCAATTTACTTTAATGGTAAAAATATGAAACTGAAAATCCAAATCCATAAAAAAGATCCAGATTTTCAAAAGAACTGAACTGAAAGAAAGTAACCAAAATTCCATCCAAAGTCCCACCCTTAGAAATAACTGGGCTGCTATGAGAGTGTAGGAGATTGTTCAAAGGCCTGAAACGAAACATAGGGCAGAGGATCCTGACCCTTGCTCACTGTGTTTTCCTCTTTTCTGACAATGGGTGAAATGCAATAAACACAGTTCCCTGGCTTTAGGCTTCAAGAGAGCCAGGATTTTTATTCAAACAGACTTGAATTCCTTCCTTGAATACACAGACCAATGGACTCAGGACTGTATATGCATTGTAACAGGCTCCCTTCATTCACCCCCAGAGACTGTATTATCCACCTCTTCCTAGTCAAAGAGGGTCTGGGAAAGCTATTTCAACACCTGAACCTTATGGAGAGAATCTCAAAGAAACAGGGCTCTCAGGCCAAACAGGCAAACAAGTGGCATCTCCCCATTTGACATTTTTTGGTGTAGGCATTCGCACTTTCAAACACAGAGAGCTTCCTATCAGCTGGGGGATCAAGTAAATCCCAAAATAATCCTCCATTCGTCCCCCCAAAAGGCACTTTCCATATTTATCCTTCCAGAGCCAGGCAGTGTAAGGCAAGGATCCCAGGCCGGCTTTGACAAAATGCAGGTACCTCCCTGATCGCCTCGGAGGTCTGAGCCACCCGGCGACAGGGCACCCGCTGATGGAAGGCAGAGAGTAACACCGCCTGGCTCTTTATCCGAACATAAAACAAAGCCAAATGGTTCTTGTGAGAGAGTGGAAATAGTTTTTTTAAAGGCTGTTGAAGCTTAAGTGGGATTGGGGCTTTGATGTATAGCTCCTTAGCAGCAGGCCAAATCCTTCCCCATCCTTACTGCTAACATCCCCACCCTCATGTTCTCGGAGGTCATGCTCCAACAAACAGAGATAAACTTAAGCAACTACTTTGATTTAACTAAACTGAAGCAACTACTCCCTTCACTACCACAGAGGGCATCTTTAGACACAATGAGGGACGGGTGCTTACGGTAGTTGCCACATGGATGCATGTTGTGTTTAAGCATTGTCACATTTTTTAGCCCCTCGATAGCTCTCCATTAAGCCTGTATTTGCTGCCAGGAAATATTGTGGAAGAAAATACCATGTTTACCCTCTCCCCACGTCCGGAGTTCTGTCTAATGATATGGGTGGTGTGTTTGCTGTTACTTCTGGTGAACAATCACAGAGTTTAGCATACAGAGTGGCTTGGGTTTATCTTGCACCTTCGTGCAAAACTAAAGCCACTTTCCTCTTGTATCGAAGCAGGGGGCCAGTGATGGAGAACCCTGGACAGCTGGGTGCTCAGATCACCCTCCCCAGTCAGTAAGGAAACCTGGCTGAGAAGGAGAGATAGAAGTGAGGCTTCTCCTGCTGCCCAGCCCCCGAGAGGGACAGAGGGAATCGAGGCTTCTGCTGCTGGCCAGCCCTGCACAGGCGCTCTCTCTCTCTCTCTCTGTCCAGGCGGGGAGGGGGACCTCATTCTATATGGCTCTGCCTGTGTGCACTCATTTAACATTCCGCACTCCCCATCATTTCACCCTGTCCCATTTCAATGTACTCTTTCTATGGATCCACTCCTGTTTTGAGAATGTATGGAGCCATCTCGAAGAAACTTGGGCTACAAGGAAGCAACCCCAACCTTCACCAAGGGGAGGAGAGTTGGAAGTGGCAGCGCTGTATAGGGAGGGGAGGGAGCAGTGCATGATGGGATATCATCTGTGGAAGCTGTGGAGGACTGTGCATCAGTGTTGACATCTAATATTTAAGTAAGCACCGGTAGATTTATCATGTAAGTACTGCAATGCAGTAAACACGGGGGACATAAGTGTGACTAAACAATGGTGTAAATTCACATCCCGACACCCATTTCCGTTGTCTGTAATGGCGCCCTCAGACAAAGAATGTAAACCAAAGTAACTACTTTGACTTAATTAAATTGAAGTAACTGCTCCCCTTTGGTAGCATTCAGACAAAACAATATAAACCAAAGTTGTACTGTGTCCGTTTCCTCTCTCTTTGTGTCACAATGATGACTGAACCGAGGTCCCTACTCTCACATTGATAAGTGTTCCCATGTACAGTTACATGGAAATACAAACTGAAGGGGAGTATGTACTCCTGATTTGACCTAGTGACACATGTAAACATGCTGCCAGACACTGGTCCAGGATTGCCCTGAGTGTTGGCAGCTAACCCACACTGTGACCTTGGCAAATCTCCAAGGTCACAGCCTGGGCTAAGGGCCACACATGCAGGCCAAAGCAGGCCTCAGTGGGTTAGCATGTCTGTCATGGTGCGCCATACCTGGCCAGGGCCAGGGGCTGCCATGGTGTACGTCATGGTGGGGGAAGGGCACTAGGAGCAGGGCGGGATGGCTCCCCTGACGTGGGCATGTCAGTTCGGTGCCTCAATCTGACCTGGGCTGTGTCTCCTGTGATGTTCTGCCCCAGGACAGCCCAGGGAGTGGTCCCGCTGGCCGCATGTCTGTTTTTACCCAGTATTCAGGATTTAGGCCCAACTTCATTGGTTGCAACCAGACAAGCTGTGGGGGGCCCAATCCTCATGCGACACTTAATGGACAAGTGTTGCTGCCACACTGCAGGGCCAGTGTGGGGAGCAGGGCAGATGGTTGCCCCCCCCCCCCGCAGAAGTTGGGTGGCTGGGCTACTGTCAGAGCTCCTGCATTGGCTGGGTTGAGCCGAGGTGCTGGCCATATGAGCGGGTGCACAACCCTGCCTCCCTCCCCCAGCCCAACCAAAATCCTGCCCCTGACCATGATGTGGACGTGTGCAACGAGCAAAAGTACCTGCTGTTCAAAGCCCCGCTGCAAAGCTCGCTGCATGGTTGGGCAGAAGCGTCTCCAGAACATGGGCTGCCATGCCTCGGGCAGCCTTACCTCATTTTGGGCAAGGCTGCTGCGTAACATGTCCTCGACCTTTTTCTGAGGTTGCATCACGTAGCAGCCAACTGCTCACCTCACCATGCAGCGAGGAAACATCTGGCGGCAGCTGGCCCTGCCCAGAGTTGGTTATGGCATGGAAGCTGCCCAAGGCATCTTGTGTGGCTGCACCCATTATCTCAGATTAACTGTTTATCAGAACATGGCTTGATACACAAAGACTGGCTCCCCGTAGAGGTGTTCACAAAGGTATCCCAGCTCCGGTGTTTTTACACTGGAGGATTTCCTATGGATTAGCTACCGCCCTCCACCTCCATTGTCACAAGCCATGGGATATATAGCTTTTCATTAGGACAGTGCATTCAGGTTTGCATAAAACACAAATAAATACAAAAGGCCTGTTGGCTTTCATATTTGAAAGACAAATACTGCCCTTCAGTTTTTGGCTATGTGTTAGTTTACTTTGTGCCTCTCAATTTCTGCTTCTAATATGATGTTTTTAATTGTTGGCCTAGCAGTTTGAGCATCCTTCAGGTTTCAGGATATAGTTTCCTGATTGGGGGGAGATTAGCCCCAACAATGGTAATGTTTTAAAGTGGATTGTATTTTGATTCAGTTTTGATCTTGGAGTGCTTTGTGGCTTTATTATGAATCTTTATTATTTATATAGCATTAGCAATGTACCTGGCACTGTACAATCAGTAGGAAGTATGGCCGCTTCTACAGGCAGCTGGGGGTGGAATTAGACCCAGAGAACTGGATTCACATTGTGAGTGAATGACACTGCCATGCAGAATCTCACTTCCCAGGATGGAGCAAAGACATGGGCGTTAGGGGTATGCAGAAGGGACCAGCTTCATTTTCATTTTTGGATTTGTTTCCAAATTTAGTTATGTATATGTTTTTGTTTGTAATTTAACTTTCATTTAGTAATTAAATTTGTTTCCCATTATTTTCAAAGGGCATCAATTTGCAGGACTTGCATTTGTTTAAATAACGATTTTGCTTTGGCTTTCTGACATTATCCCATCTCCAAACATGCAGAGAGTGCCTCAGGGTAGCAGAATATTAAAGAGAGGTTGGCATACAGCAGGTGGGCATAGAAACAGCAAGCACTGGCAGGCAACGGTCAGACACAGGAGTAGCAGGCACTGGCACTGCCTCACCAAATATGACAGAGCTTCAACTTGCAGTGAGTGCTTGAGGGTGGCAGAATATGAGAGACTGGCAGACATCAGGTGGTCACAGCAGCAGGCACTGTCAGGCATCGGGAGGGCAGAGGAATAGCAGGCATTGGCATTGGCACCCCAAGTATGACAGGGCTTCAACTTGCAGCAAGTACACCAGGAAGGCTGGATGCCATATGAGGTAGGGATAATGGGAGGCAGGCACTGGACAGCAGGCGGGAACTGGCACAGTTGTCAGCACCCCAGATGTAACAAGGTGTCAATTTGCAGTGAGTGCCCCAGGGTGGCAGAATATCAGAGACTGTCTGTCAGCCAGTAGGTAGGCAAAGCAGCAGTAGGCACTGGCAAGCACTCCCAGGGCTTATATAGGCTCCCCAGTGCCCTTCTTCCAGCCCCCGCTGCCTAGCTGTTGGTAGCATGAAGAAAGGCGTATCCCAGGGGTTCTCTGTGTCTGTCACGGTGCTGCCTGATGTGTTCCCAATGTCAGTTGGCCAGCAGGGATGCCAATCATGTCTCCTGACTGCTCTTCCCTTCCCCCTCCCCTCTGCCTTCCCAGGAATGCTTTGAAGCCTCACAGTAGGCTATAGAGTCCAATGGGGGCAAAACAAGAATGAATTTTTCAAACAAATTTCATTTGAAATTAACATTGTTGTAGTTGAATTTGTAACAAAAACTGAGAAAAAATTGTTTGTTACAAATTTAATTAAAACAAATTGCAGACCTCCTAATGGGCATCCCTCTGCCTGTTGCTCTGGAGCTCACTGACACTACGGTCTTTTGCTGTTTATTGTAGGGTCACTCCTTTACACACACAGGGCTGTACCCCTTTACACATACAAGCTGCTCTCCCCTGCTTGCTTGCTTCCCAAGTAAATGTAGCAACTACCATATTTTACCGGTCAAAAAAGGTCCCAAAATGTTTGAGTCACAAAACATAAAGAAGCCCAGACAAAAATTGGAACTGAAACTAGAAAATGAATTCAGAAATATAAAATTTGCCCCCCCTTGCACATCCCTCCTCTTCCCCGATCCTGAACACCTTCTTTTGGAAACTGCAGGGAACTTTCACCCAGGGGAGCAGTTCTTAAGAGAGAGACACAGAGGTGCACAAAGGAGAAAGTACTGAAGTTTGGTGAGACAGTGGAAGATTGCACAGAGGATGTTAAGCAAGGGAACATTTCCCTGAGAAGGACACATTAACATCACTGTTAGAGTAGGAGTCTCCTTTCCTAGTTTAACATTTATTTATACTAGTACTGAAATGATTTGTGTTCATGATCCCTGCAGTTGGGGCCCCTCCGGAGAAGTGGTGATGTCAGAGGAGGGGCCCTGGGAATACTGCTGGTTCCAGCATCACTCCTGAGACACACACGGTCCTGCCCTCAGGAGCAATGGTGGTTCTGGTGACACTCAAAGGGCCCTTGGGAAGGGCATCAGGGCAGGTATTTTCTGAGGGACCCCAATATCCCACACCAGACAAGCTCTGTCCTTCCTCCAGTGTGACCCTCCCTGCGTCGGCCTCCCCATTCCCATGAGACCAATCCTCCAGGCCCTGCATATTCTAGGGCTGTTCTGAACACAGGCATTTTCTATTATCTAGTTTTTAGTTTAAAACTGATGTCTTATGCTTAAGCACAAGTAATGCGGGTTTGAGTGTCAGTGCCAAGCCTCTGTCTCGGCAGTAACAAAGGCCATTTATCCTCAAGTCAATCCTTTCCCCGGCCTTTTCCTTTTCAGCTGAGAGGCTCTGTCGCAATACTTTGCAGACAGTGCCAATGTGATCTCTTCCGCCCCAAAGGGGTCAGAAGGTGGCATATCTGCCTGGCAGGGTGTTTAAGAGATTGCAGCAACACCGGATGACGTCAAAGGACTAGCCTGGCTCCTTAGCTCCACTCTCCTCAGAGGACAGAGATCACACATACACACAAACAATGGGAAGACTATGCAAGCAACAGTATTGAGAACATCTGCAGTGGTCAGGGCCAGATTAATACAGGGGGGCCTCTGAAGCTTCTCTGTTATTTGTCATAGTGATGATTCATCAAACAGAAATTATGTTGCAACACTTAGCACCATCTAAGTCTCTAGTACTCTAAGGTCTCTCAAATCTGGATCCATCAATGATGTCATCATTGCCATAGCAATTTATGGCCACTAAGCTACTTCTTACCCATTCTTCATTAACATTCTGAAAATGCATCTACAATATTTCCAAGACACAATCAACCTACTCGTACTGAAGGCTTGATTTGCCTTACCTTGAAACCAGTGGGGCTCAAACAGGAAATTTTGGCTTTCTTGTTTTCTTTGTCTTGCATTGCCATTCAGTCATCCTATTGTTATGCCTGTTACATACCATATTGTAACTCATTGTAAGGGGCCAGAGCATGGGGGCATCCAGAGTGTGGGCTAGGATTAAGACAGGTAGCAGATTACTATCCAAGGTAATACCCACAATGCCATTAGTCCATTGGGTCCCTGAAGGGTATCCACACAAGAGACTGCTTGAAATTGTGGGACTCACCTGGGAGGTATAATTTTTTTTATTTTATTTTTTACCTAGGGGCGGCTGGGTGGGGTGGGGGAGTCCGAGCAGTGGGGAGGGGTGAGGGAAGGAGGAGGGATGACTTCAGGCTGTGCCCAGCCTCTGGCCTAGCTGCGTAACCCATTGTGCAGGCTCCTAGATGAGTCTGTGCAGTGGGCTGGGAGAATGTGGCTCAAAGGCTTCTGGGAGATGTCATTCCCAAGAAGCCTTTTTGATCCACCAAGGAGCTTCTTCCGAACTACATCTTGTAGAAGCCCTCAAGTTACATCCTCCCAGCCCACAGCACAGGCTGGCCTAAGTGCCTTTGCACGTGCAGTGGGCTAAGCAGAGATGTCAAAGGCTGGGCGGATGTAGCCTCTACTAAATGTATTTATTATTTATGTTATTTATTTCATTATACTTCTCAACCGCTTCCTCTTGCCCACATGGGCAACTCGGAGCAGCTTACAACAAAGCCCCTACTCCTAATGATCCTGCCTCCTGTAGTCACTGGCATTCCCTCAGAGCCCCCTGCCACCGCCAAGAACCCCTTTGGAGTCCACCATCACTACTAGGAAACCCCTTCCCGCCCCCGCTGACAGGAGCCCCCTACCTGTCACCAGACAACTGTGTTCTTTTTTAAACCCAATAATAAAAAGCGAAAAGCTGAAACGAGCAATTAAAGTACAGCGTGAGGAATCTATGGTAACTGAAATGCATCTGGTGGTTCAGGTACCTTGGATTCAATGGATATACCCATTCACACAAGTAGCTGTTTCAGCTCTAACATGGGTGGACAATGGGGTTGGGGTGTTGAGTCAAGATCGGGGCCAGGAAACAGGATCAGGGTCAGAATGGGAGACAAAATGAGAGGGGGTAGGATTCAGGAGGAAAGGCTGGGGGCACGGAACGAGATCAAAGGCTGGGCTTGGTCAAGGGCAAGAGCTGGGTTTGGAAACAAGTGGCTAGAACAGAGCAAGGGCTGGCGCAGAGACAGGTATCAGGCAGGAATAACTTTATATCCTGGCTGGCAGCCAACCAGGAATCTCAGATAGCCTCAATTAGGAGTGCCCAGGCCTGCAGCAAGGTTAGGCCATAGCACAGCAGAGCTGGCTGTCACTCCAGAATCCCCCACAAGGTGAAGGTTCAAGACTTGGGGCCTGACGCTCATCCAAGTTCTCTCTGTTGTACACTGCTGTGTAGACTAGTAGCACTCAGCATGTAAGAACTGTCATATGCCAAACATCTCTCTGTGATACTGCCGGAGCAGGATGGGGGTTGACTAGGTGGCCTCTGATGTACCTCCCAACCTTGATTTAATATCAGGGTGTTGGGGGCATGTTGGCAGATACCTGTGTCAGGGGCCTAGAATCCAAACCTCTGGGCAGACTGAGGGTGCTTTCATGTGTTACCAGGGAGGCAGGCAAATGTGCACAATTGCAATCTTGGCTCTGTGATTGTGGGGATTAGCACCTGTGAGAATGCACTAGTTCCCTTTTATTCCGTGAGAAAACCCACACATTATCAGGTCCCCAAATTAAGCTATTACAAGGACGTGTGATCTCATGGGATAAAAGAGGATCAAGCCAGGTCAGGTGAGCCAGGGATGACTGCTCATTGGACCCTTTCAAGTATATATTTCCTCTTCCTGCCACACCCCCTTGTCTTGTGACATGGTTACTGCCCCCCTCCCCTCCCCAACGGACATACACACATGGAATTGTTGCTGAAGATTTGGACAGGTTTGGATCTGCCGAGGACCAGTGTCCCAATACCTTCCTGAAGAAAAATGTGCTTCTGAGAAACTGCACACTTTTGTGCTACGTTGGGCTGAAAAAGTAAGAGATCCTTGCACAGAACCAGCAAAGTCCACCCCACCTAGGGCTGCTTTTAGACATGTGCCGCCAACACGCTGCGTTCAATCACGCTGCGTGTAAATATCCCACATGTGGGATGGGCCGCTTTTAGACAAGCGGGTCGCCGTCACGTGACCTGCTCGCACGATGTTTCAAAATCCCGCAACATGGGATTACACGAGACGCTGGGCGGGGCTCAAGCGCATGAAAGGCAGCCGCGCATTCTTTGCCATCAGCGAATTAAATAGCTCACAACTGAGGTATTTAATTTGCGGTCGGCAAAGAGTAAGCGACCGCCTTTCATGCGCTTGATCCCCGCCCGGCGTCTTGTGTGATCCCACATCGCGGGGTTTTGAAACATCGCGCAAGTGGGTCACGTGACGGCGACCCACTCGTCTAAAAGCGGCCATTGTCTCTAGATGTGTGTGCCTCTTTAAGTGGGAAAGACACCATTCTTATCATTATCACAGGCTCTTAGTGTGGCAGTACATGAGCTCATCTTTTAAATGGAGTAAAGGGAAGAGACTGTGTGACAACGAAATGTGCTGGGAAGCAACCTGACAAGGTGGTAATGAAAACCTACCTAGCAGAGGGAGCTGTGAAATGCATTTCATTACATTTTCTTCCCTCCAGTTCCCTCCCATTCTGTACCTCTTCAGGGTACAGCAGGGATGGGGAACCTTTTCCCTCCTGTAGACAACTATGAAAATGAGTACCAGCTAGCACTGGAATACTTGCTGTGAATATTGTATTTGCCAGCTTTGATCTGGATTTGGGAAAATAGATATGACACACTATTCATGCCCACGTTGAGTATTTGCTTTGGGGTTGAACTTTTGGATTGTTTATTCCATTATTTTCCCAGTCGTTCTAGTTCAGATATTCGGTTATTTATTTGACCAAATAGGTGATTGAAGAACTGGGGAGAAAAATAACAACAATGACGGACGACCACCCCACCCCCACCCCCTGGGACAGCAGGGCTTTTAACAAATATGCAAGTGCAAATATTCATTTGAATATTTGGACAGTTATCCAAAAATGCAAATAATATTCGTGAATACAGATCTTGAAATTTGTTTCAGCATTAGTTCAAGTTCCATGGGTTGGATAGGAGTGGGGGGCAGAGTGCTTAAGAAGTGTGATCAGGATGGGAAAGGAGGGGCGGGGGGACATGGATCCATTCCCAATCCTTGAGTGCAGGCCCTCATTCCCACTCTCTTCCCCTGAGTTCACCATTTCAAAGCTTGAGGATAGGACTAGATCCAGGGGGCGGAGTCAGAAACTGGAAAGAATCCAAATAAAAAACAGTCACAGGCAAGATTCGGCCCACAAGCTGGAGGTTCCTCCACCCTTTGGGACAAAGTATGGTAGCTAAGGTCCCCTTTATGTTTTTTTCACCGATCATCTAGGGCAAACATAAATCTTCAGAAGGGTGTGAAACTATGAAGGATGACAGAGGGCTGTGGCTCTGTAAGGTCGAAGTGAGTCTTGGACCATAAGTTTGTAGCAGCACCACCTAGAGACGGGATGGGGAACCACAGGCCCTGGGGCCAAATCCAGACTAGCGGCAAGTTTTTATGGTACCCCTTTCCAATTCCTGGTTCTCGCCATTGTATCCAGTTCCTACCCCCAAGCACTGAAAAAACAGAGCTCAGGATAAGGGAGCAGAGATGAGGGCATGCACATAAGGATACGGGAGAGACCAGTGGCACAGATCCATGATCTGGAAACTCTTTTTCTTGACCATGCCACTTAAGCACCCCAGCCCTCAACTTCTGTGTGGTGCTCAGAGCTTGAACTAATTTTCAAAGTGGCTCCTGGGAGGGAAAAGCTTCCCCACCCCTGACCTAGAAGTTCAACACCACTTATGTACAACAGCAATATCAGACTCTAGCCTGCACCACAGTTGACATCAGGCCCTGGTTGGCCAGGAAGTCTTTGCCCTAATTGAGTGCCTAATAAGTATACATAGTATACACAGGAAGTATACCCGCAATGCAGTAGCTACTGGGACTGCAGTATGTGATCCCAGCTTTGCTCCCTGTCTCAGATTTGGTTTCTTGATTCCTAACGTCTTAGCAATTTGGCTAGGATCTTCAATTTCTGACTCCTTGGTCCATTGTCTGAGGCCAGGCTCCTAGTTCTGCCTCCTCTATAAGTATTTTAGCTATAAGTATATTTATTTATTTTATTATATTTGTATGCCGCCGCCCGCCATGCCCACAGCATCTCGGGGCGGCTTCCAACAATATAAAACAATTATTAAAACATTAACAAATCCACAATATCATCATTAAAATGCATTAAAACACCCCCCTACAAAAAGTAAAGCAAACAGTTTTGCTTATCTACAATCTACAAGTAATCTTTATCTATAAGTAAAGCAGGGGGGGCAGTTACTAGAACCAGCAAAACTATCTTGTCTGCAGTAAGGCAGGAGTTTACACAAAATGCAAGATGGAGCAGCTGTGGTCCAGCACATCTGGTGCCGAAAAGCAGCACTGGCTTGTGCATATTCATGTGTGGTTTTGTGTCTTCTTCCCCTTTGATGCCCTCAAACTACACCCACAGCCACACAGTTAGGGCTACTGAAAACACAAGTTTGAGCACGAGAAGGGAAAAGCACGCTCCCAGGGGAGCTGCTTAGATAACAAGGGCTCTTTAGAGCCAACGCCAAACCCAGCACAGTCCTTTTAAACTGTCCATCTGCATCTTACTATTGTGTGTGCAAGAGACATTGGAAACATGGTGAAACATGGAAATGCTCTTTTTATGTGTCTTTATAAAGTAGGCAGGAAGAGACAGAAAATTATATACTTTGTGAAGGGCTAATGCAGTCAGACACCTGATCTATAATATATGTTCCCAGACTGGTTGGGAAGACAATCGTTATGCTAAGATGGAGCTCCTATCTGGAACTTTTTTGACCAAGCAAAGATATGGTATCAGAGGACACAACTCCAGTAAAAAGAATGAGTATAATTGAGTGGGAGTTTGGGACATTAATGAAGAAAGAAACTAAGGCAAAAGCAGTTAACGAAAGCTGCACTTATCCAACCACTTGAAAGGTGCCATTCAAATTAATGAGACTATTCTGGAATAAGCAGTTTGAGGATGGCAGTCAATGTTGCTTGCCCAAGATGCTAAATGTATATGCTAGAATAGCTGTGATTATTTTAATCTGTATGCTTGTAGCACAGGGATGGAAACCTTTTTTGTGTAGGAGCCATGTTGACAATTAACAAATGAACAAAAATATGAGAGATGTTGACATATATATGACTATCAAGTATCCGGTTAGCATCCAGCAATTACTTAACCATTTACCAAATTACCATTTAGGGCTGATGCGGCAGCAGCTTTTACCGCGCCGCGATTCCGTTCCGCTATTTCGGAATTGCCCCCGCCACACCGCGACATTTCTGCGGAACCGCGGAACCTCGGAATGAAACCGCGGAATTAAAGCCTCTGCCATGCCGTTCCACTAATTGCGGAAACACTGTTTCCGTCGGAAATAGTTACCGCTGCGAAATTCCGCTACAGCCCTATTACCATTTACCATTTAATTACCACTGGTCATTTTTATTTTTATTTTTACTCCCTCCCTCTGTTCCTGGTTCAGTTATATGGTAATGCAGTAAACGGTAATTTGGAAAATGGTAATTTGGTAAATGGTATTTGGGTAAAAAGTAAGCAGTAACATCCAGTATTCAGGTTTGGTGGTTTACCTCCGGAGTAACCAGATAGTTACCAGATAACTGCTAAACTATCTAGAATACTGTATATTAACCACAGATAATAAATTTGCAATATGTTTCAGCACTACATCATCCCAAAATCTCAAATTTCATATTCATCTTTGATCCACAGAGTCTGAGTTCTGCTCATGACAAAATAAAAAGCATTATCTAAGCAGCAATGAGGAAAAATATGCAAGTTATGGGAAGGGGCTGCTGGGTGTGGACTGCAGAGAGATATGGGTATGGTGAAGTGATGCAGGGACGGGTGATGAAACAAAATATATAGCTGGTAAGCGCTCAGAGCAGAGACAGAGAGGGGATGGTCCCTATAATAGATCCAGATCCTACCCTTAAATATGCACCCCAGCATCTGTTGCCTCCTGAACATGCTCCTTCAAAGCTCAAGACTAGGGGCCATATCCAAGAATAGCAGAGTCTTACCCTCTCAAGCTACAACCACAGGATTTCCTCACAAAAGGAGAGTGGTCCCAACTAACACAGGAATTTGGGGAGATATGTCTCAAATGGGCCCATAAGTAAACTAGAAATAATAACACAGAGTAACAGAATTGGCCACCAGCACCAAGGGCCTCTGGTCCTTTCCCCTCCCTTTCCTTGGGCAGAGAATGCTGGGACCAGGCAATGAGTCAGTGGCTTGAGCTGACTAAAATTTTAAATTCAAGGGGGCAGCTGGAGTAACAGCAAGTCCAGGGAACCCTGGAAGTGGAGCAGGGGCCGATGGGAATTATTATTTATTTATTTATTTAAAATTACCCCGCCCATCCTGCCACAGGCAGCTCTGGGCGGCTTACAGTCAACAATACAAACACTTAAAACACTCAAAACAAGGAGGAATTAAAGCATCCCTAACCACTCACCACCCTAATCCATTCCCCCCCACCCTCCCCATCAAAAGCCAGGCAGAACAGCCACATTTTACAACAGCGTCGAAAAGAGGAGAGATTCAGGGCCAACTGCGCCTCCACCGGCAGGGAGTTCCACTTCCGTGGAGCAGCCACTGAGAAGACCCTCTCCATCGTGGGCCCCCAGCAGACTCCGAGGACCTCGAGGGAGCACACCCCAATGACCGCAGGGGCCGATCCAGGACCCGGTGGGTGAGGCAACCCCGCAAGTAGGTCTGGCCAAGGCCGTTTAGGGATTGTTCGTAGCAGAGACAGCAGACTAGACAGGACATGCGAAGGCATGTCCTTGGCTGAGAGACCAGGAGAGGACTGTTTGGCCATATCAGTCAAGAAGTACTTGATTGTCAGAGACTAGGGCCGCTTTTAGATGAGACAAATTTGCGCATGATTGGTGAAAAATGCGCGTGTTTTAAAACCGGTTTTGGCATCCCCCAATCATCAAAGGGGCTCAAAACCGGTTTTAAAAAATGTGCATTATTTAAAAAACACATTCAAAATGGTTTTGGCTTTTACACGATCATGGAAAATGCGCATTTAAAATGGTTTAGGTGTTTAAACGAGCATTAAAACACGCGCATTTTTCACCAATCATGCGCAAATTTGTCTCGTCTAAAAGCGGCCTGAGGCTGCTGATGCATAGTAGAGGATACATCTCCAGCACCCCTGTATGAGAAGGAGTTTGGATAGGAAAGTGGCCAGTGGGAAAAGCCAGCGAGTGGGAGCTTGGCAGACACAGTAGGAAGGAGACCAGTGGCAAAGAGGACTGGAATGAGGCGGCAAGGTCTCCTTGCAGCTGCAAGATGACTAACGGTTAAATGGTCATGGTTCAGCTCCATCCTGGACAGAGTCTATCTTTTAAAATGTGATATCACTTGCTTGTCAAAGCTTCTAAGTTTAGTTTTAAGTCTGTTCACTGTTTATATTGTTTAGCATGCTAACGATTTTTACTAGTCCTAACTTTAAGGTCATACTTTGATTGTTGAATAAATAGTTTTATAATTTAGCAGTGTCCGGGTTCAGTGTGTCCTGGCTTGCCCACTGGAATACCATTAACAAATCTCACTATCTAAGCCCTTTCAGTGGCCAACACGTTATAACATATGGATCCACAAGGTCTACAACAGTGGCAGGGAACTTTTTCTGTCCCAGGGGCCACCTTGCAAATTAGTAAAAGCACCAAGAGCTGTATACAAGTTAGGGGCCAGGGTGTATACTCATGAAAAGGAGGGTCCAGATTAGAGCTGCAACCAGGCACCCAAATATTCAGGCATCCCTGACAAATCAGTAGTGCCCAAATTGACCCACCCCATTCAGGCACCATCAATGCCCAAACAGGACCTGATGGGCTGCTTGCATCTGCCAGCTGGCCTTTGAAAGTTACAGGCCCCAGCTGGGATTTTCTACAGCAGTCCCAGTCAGGGCTGTCACTTTCAAAGGATGCTTCCACCCCACACAGCGCCTCTCACCAGCCGGCCTTTGAAAGTGACAGGCATCAGTTGGGACGCTCCGATGTTTTCTTGGCCAGGGCTGTCACGTTCAAAGGCCACTTTCCTCCAACACAGCACCTCTCACCTGAGAGGTGTTGTAGGGGGGAAAGCACCAGTTTTCACATTTTAAAGTGACAGGCCCCTGTCACCACTGCAGGGGCCTGGGACCACTGCAGAGGACGGCTCCACAGTGCTCTTGGCTGGCATTTGTCAGTTTCAAAAGTGGCTTCCTGTCCACAGCGCCTACCAGAGTGCTGTGTGTGGGAAACCCCGGCCCGCCTTTGAAACTGATAAGGGCTATGAAGCCAGATTCCGCAGTGCTCCTGGCTGGGGCTTGTCAGTTTTTCTGGGTACTGCTTACATTTTTGAGCATAGGGCACCTGATTGGTCTTGGGTAGCCCATCAGGTGCACAATGGGGTGCCCAAAATACAGGCATTACCTGCAGGTACTAATTTGAGTACCTGTTGCAGCTCTAGTCCAGATCATGGATCTGTCCCCTAATATTGTGTGCGTGGCCTTATCTCTGCTCCCTTACCCTGAGCTCAGTTTTTCAGTGGCTGGAGGTAAGAACTGGATCCAGAAACTGTATCCAGGAATTGGAAAGGGGTCACACTGACATTTGCTGGGAGCTTCATTTGGAGGCTCTCCACCCCTGGTCTACAACCTTAGGAACCCCAGTTCCTGAAGAGGATGTTATATTTAATTAAACATAAACAAATTAGTTATGGGCTTTTTAAAAAAAATCTCTTGGGTGAGTCAGCATGTGTCCATTAAATATTCCTGTGTTAGGAGGAGACCCACACCACCATTTCATTCAGGGCCCCAACTCCCCTGGATCCTGCATGGATGTACAGTTTATCTAGTTCTTTTGCCTTTTGTTGTCTCTGCAGTTCCTGTCCCCTCCCCGGCCTTTCATGGTCAAATGGGACGCTATAGCTGCATCCCTGGAGTACATTACAACACTTATAAAACTGTTATTGGAAGAGTCTGGCCATGGAGTTCCAGCCCATGCAAATTTACAGTCTTCTAATTACACCCCTTGGCTTTGGAACAATAAATCTTCCCATCCATTCCTGCTTTTCAGGACACGGACGTACCGTTCTCCTAAAAACCCTTTGCGGCTGGCCAGGAAACACCCCCCTTTGCTCCCAGGAGAAGATGTAACTGCAATGAGTCAGTCTTTTGTCTCCTCTGCTAATTGACAATGTCTCTCAGAGGATGAATGGGGCAGGGTGCCGACAAGCTGACATCGCACGTGCTCTCTGACAGCTCTGTTCGTACCTGCTTCGCTTTAGAACAGAATTCAAAGCCCTGATTCTAACCTCAAAGCTCTTGATGAATGGGGCCCAGCCTCCACCTTCGGTCACCCTAAAAGAGATCCTGTCCCCCACAGGGTTAGTGCAGCTGGATAGACTCAAGCGCTGGGAGCAGGGTGTTCTCAGCATCTGGACCCTTCCTATGGGTCTCTTTGCCAAAAGGGATCAGTCTGTGCCCAAGTTTAACAGTGTTCTGAATGAAGTGTGTGATGCATCCCAGGGACAATGCCCATAAATAAGTACACGATGAAATAGAAACCCCATGTATATCCATTCACAGAAGACTACATCTGAGACAATAGAAATATTAAATAGATGGGGGAGGGAGGTGGAAGGATGAACAGACAGACAGAAACTGGGTGTGTAAGGAGGGATAGACATTGATTGAAAGAAGGAGGGAGGAGAGGCTACGTATGGAGAAACAGACAGATCTGTAAAGCTTTGTGATGTGATAACACCGTAGCCTCCCTTCATAACTAACACTGAAACTCAGTCCTCAGATTTACTCTGGAAAAAAATGAGGACCAGTGCATTTGGCCTCAATTTTCCAAGATTTGAAGTTCTAAGGAAGGGCCCCGTAACTTCGGAACTCAGCCAAAACTCGGTCAAGTTTAGGGAAGGGGACTGGAGGCCAGCACTAGACCCCTGCTTCCCCTTCCCTGGACCCCACTGACTAGGCCAGTGGGGGCCAGGGAAGGGAGAGGGGTGGGGGCCTAGTGGGTGGGTGAGGTCAAGGGTGGGGTGATTAGGGGGGCTGGGCACCTAGCAGGGGGGTCAGGGGTGGGTTCTTACCTTTCGGAGGGGTCCCGCATGATGTGTGGCCTCTTCCTGGCTTGTAAGTTTGAAAGTAAAAAGAACCACCAACAACTGAGCATGAATGGCCCTTTCTGAGCATGCTTGACCCTTTTCAAAAATAGCACTGGCAGCAATAAAAAATGACCGAAAAATGATGAAAAATGCCAGAAAGTGATCAAATTGAGGAGAAATGACAAAAATCACAGGTGCCAATATTAACAATCACGGAAGCAAGGAATCACCAGAGACTGACGAAGTACTGATGGACTCTTACAAATGCTTCTGAAAGGCCAATATTTCCCTGCAAAACAGACACGCTTGCTCCTACCAAGAAGTAGGGCTGAAATATTAGTATCTGAAAAAATGAGTAAACCCATCCAATATACCCTATCCGAACCAAAAATGATGGTCCGACAATGACCGATTTCTATTTACATAAAATGGGTATCTGTTTTGTTATAGTGTTTTTATTTTTCTAGGGTTTTTTGTTTAGTAATTTTATTTGTTTGGTCATTTCAGTAATTTGGCAATATTAGCCCTAGTGCACATGCAATTGTCAGAAACTGCCTAACTGAAATGACTGAACAACTAAAATAATAGAACTGAAAAAACCAAACCACACCAAACCAGAATACTTGAGGAATGGACATGTGAGTAACCACTACCCATTTTGATCACAGGTATTATTCAAGGACTCAAAGGACTACCTGAAAATGAAAATTCCTGTGCATTCCTGTTCCTCGTTACTAGAGTTCTAATGAGCACCCCTAAAACCAGACTATACCTGTCAAAATGGCAGTACTCGACCTGAACTGGTAACATTGGATACTAACCAGTACCCAATTAATGCCCAACAGGCTACACAATGTACCAATTTACCATTTTTCATCATGATATTCCAACTTCTGGTACTGATTTTTTGACTTCCTGTACTGATTTACCATTTTAGCGATCAGTAATATAGTAAATCAGTAACTTACTAATGGTAATACATAGGCACGGGAAAACCGGTAAATCCGGAATCCGATAATGCCGGTACCAGGCGTACCGGCATTATCGGATTCGACCCGGTAAATCCGGTCCGGTTACCGGATTCCGGGTACCGGATTTTTTTACATTGCAGCCATTTAAAAATGGCTGCAATGTAAAAGCCCCACCAAAAAAGTAAAAAAAAA
>QEPC01007483.1:1323295-1337060 GCA_003113815.1 Sphenodon punctatus
AGAGACACGGTCCCTGCCCGAGAGCTAAACTAACCATTTCAGCAGTCTGACAGATCAAAATTTCAGGCGTGGTGGTGGCAGGGTTTCTGGGACCTCTCAGGAGCAATGGTGGGTGTCTTGAGTCTCTGGGGGCAGGTGCTTCCTATGGGTTCTGTCACTTATTGAGCTTCCCATGGCAGGTACTTCCTGTGAGGTCCTAGCTAGCCCCACAGGTAAGCACAGACAGTCCCCTACCCCGCAAGCCATAGGCCAGATAAGAGTTGGGGCAGATATGTTCAAGGGATGTGCTGAGGATGGGGGAAGGAAGTGAAGGGTATAGATTGTGGTTCTGTGCCGGGAATCAACTCCCTGCCCTTGAATGCATCCCCTCATATCTCTTTCCTTCCTCTGAGCTAACTCTTTCAGTGCTGCAAGCTAGGCACTGGATCTATCGGCCAGGTCCAGAAATTGAAAAGTAGCCAAATAAAATCATCTGCAGACCAGATTTGGCCCTCAAATGATGGGTTCCCCACCTGTTATACAGAGAACTGAGGCTGAGAATGTCAACTGAATAGTGACAGTTGGTCACTAGGGGATCAGGTGGGAAAAAGGAAATATAGGGCCATAGAAACTATGACTGTTCTTCAATGTGCCGCTAGGAAAAGCCGCACGAGGTGCGTTTACATGCACCGGAAGTGGCTCCCCCATAGGAATTTGAGGCGTGCGCAGCCTCCCACGGCCTTTTTAAACAGGCGTTCTATATCAGGGTTTCCAGAACGTGTCTTCAAAGAGGCCGCAGGAGGCCGTGCATGCCACTGATTCCTATGGCAAGCGGCCACTTCCAGTGCATGTAAACGTACCCTGTGTGGATTTTCCTAGTGGCGCACTGAAGAACGTGCTTCCCTGGCCGCTCATGTAAAAGTGGCCTGTAAGATTAGATCTGACTCATGTCCCATCTAACTTGGCAATCCTATCTCTGACAGCCATCAGCACCGATGGCTGAAAAAGCTTATGTGGGTTCCTGGAGAAAATCAGTATAGCCTAGTGGATAATGTGTGGGGCTTATATCTGGCAGACTCGGGTTCAAATAACCCAGCTGTGAGTCAGTGTCTCTCAGCCTCAGCTCCCCATCTGTAAAATGGGAACTTTAATGCCCTGCCTCACAGGTTGTTGTGAGGGTGAACTAGATAAGGATTGTAAAAAGATTTGATAAATCATAGAAATGATTTATAATCTTTCCCCATTAAGAGCTAATAAACATGCTCAGTAGTCTCAGATGATTTAAAACAGGGGTGGGGAACCTCAGGCCTGGGGGCCAAATGTGGCCCACAGCAAGTTTTTATGTGGCCCCTTTCCACCTCCTGGATCTGGTCCTTGAATCAATTTTTTGCCTCCAATCACTAAACTGAGCTCAAGGGAAGGGAACAGGGGTGAGGGTGTGCAAACAAGGATAGGGGGCAGTTCCATGGCAAAGATCCATGATTTGGGCCCTTCTCTCCTTGAGTGCACCCCTTAAGCACCCCCGCCCCAACTTCTGTGCAGCCCTCGGAGCTTGCCCAAGCTTTCAAAGTGGCCCACGGGAGGGAAAAGTTTTCACACCCCAGTTTAAATGTTAAGGCTAATCACATGACCACCGTTTGCCTCCGCTTCCCCATCGGTAAAAAACTTGGTTTCCACCTTATCAAAAATTTTCTCCTTTCACCCACCGTGCTGCTTTCCCCAGGATCAGAGCACTGTGCAATATTACCTTAAAGAGGGGATGGGTGCTATGAAGAGTGAAGAGGAAAGAGGGTTCGTTACTCAGACTCTGGGTGCTTTTATATGAGTGGGTCGCAGTCGCGTGACCCGCTTGCGAAAATTTTCAAAATCCCATAAGACGGGATTGTTATACGTGACGATGGATGCGATCACGGGCATTCAAGGTGGCCGTGCGCTGTTTGCCAACTGCGAACTAAATACCTCACGCATCGAGGTATTTCATTCACAGTCGGCAAACAATGTGAATCCTTGAATGCACATGATCGCGTCCATCGTCACGTATAATCCCGCCTCACGGGATTTTGAAAAATCACGCAAGCGGGTTGCGCGACAACAACCCACTTGTATAAAAGCAGTCTCTGCCTCCCTGATAATTCCTGATGGAGTCAGAGCCAAGAGTCTTTGCTAAATCCCTTTCCCCTTTGTCTTGCAGATCTGATCCTCTGTAAGCCCCACTCCCCATGCCCAATGGCAAGCAGCAGATAACTTGTCCATAGTTCCTCGCAGTCGATAAGGTTTCCATTTTGAACACAGCCTTTCAAAAAAGCTTTACACCCCTGATTAAGAGCAGAGAGAGCCTCCCTGGAGGGGAGCCGACTTGTTAACAAAGCCTTTTGATGGAGAGAGAACGTGGAGCTCCTTGGCAGGGCAGCTAGCGACCTCGTCCAAAAAAGCAGCCTTGAAACAAGATAACATTGAGGTGGCTAATGCTGAGGGCTTGCGGCTTTTGGCTCAACCCTTTGTTGCAAAGGTCTTTATCAGTTTAGGGCAGCCCAGCAAGGCACAGGAGATGGCCACAGAGCTTTGGAAATAAGGGGCACGGTCAGGGAAGAGGGCTCACAAGGGAATTTTGTGAGTCGCTTGGGATGATATGGAGAGGTAGGCATTAGGCAGGGAGAGACCCAGGTTCACTGCATTTCCCCCAATACTGTCAATGGAGAAAGCACACTGAACACAGGTCCCTGAAGCTATGTGGCCCACTCCTGACAAAAGTTTTACTCCCCTGTATTTAGGTGTGAGGGGAAGAATGAGGCACAATTGTGAAGAAAAGACGTTTGCTTTCTAGGGTGACAACACGTGCCGACGCCAAACTGCCTCCTCATCCTGCCCCAGGGCGAACAACTGCAGCTGCCATTCCCCGAGCTGGCAGGGAGGGCTGTTGGCATGAGCCACCCTCAACCCTTGACCCGGGCATGGCGGCTGCTGGCACAGGTTTCTCCAAGCCCCAGGACGCCTGAGGAACTGTCCACACAGGATAGGACGCCTGGTCCAATGTGGCACAGCAGGATTGGGCCCCAGGAAGAGCTGGCACAAACAGCTGATTGGGGGGGCTCTTAGAGCATCCCCCCCAGCAACTGTTTGGCAGGCCGGGTGCACACAGCAGACAGATTATCGGGGGGGGGGGGCTGGAGGTGTGCGCTCACCTGGACCTGCTGAACAGGTGATGAGGTCTAGCGGGGCCAGGTGAGTGTGTAGCAGCTACCTGCCTGCCTCAGGGCACATGCGGGCCAACATCAGTGGGGATGCAACACATGTACAAGTGAGTCCCCGGCCAGTGCAGGCTACTGTTCCATCTGTTTCCACCCATAGGTAACGCTCTGAGCCAATTACTTTTCTTTCCGTGGGATTGTGACAACGCCTCTAAAGTTGGAGCAGCCTAGGTGGCTCTCCAGTCAAAGAACAGAGGCCATTCTGCTCATCTCCTCAGCCCAGAAGGCTGTCTACGGCTATGTTTTCATCCACACCATTGAAATTTGAGACAGTACCAGAGCTGGGTCTTTCAACCAGGAGGAGAATTCCTGCACTCCCACTTCCCTCGCTTGACCCCCAGAATATCCAGGGAGTGGGGTGATCAAAGAAGCTGGTGTTTGCCCCTCACATCAGGCTCCAGCACTGATCTGTCTTGAGTCACTGATCTGGCCTAGAACTGCAATGGATCCCCACAAAAATGGGGAAACCTGTTGAATTTGCTGTACACAAACTGCCTCTCACAGTTCAGGTACCACAAAGTGCTCGTATAATACCCAAATGGTACCATTCAGGTACTGTTTTGATTACCTAAAGCCCAGGCAGGGGGAACATAGTGGCAATGGCAAGGTGGTAGTTGCAACGATCTGAGAACTGGAGGCATCCGGTGTCCTCCTGGGGCATAGGCAAACCCACTGGGCACATCAGAAGGCTGCCCAGGGGCACTTGCGCTGTGGTGTCATGACACTCTGTGAGGAGCCCATGAAAACTGCCTGGAAGCTTCCACTGGTGCAGAACATGGTGGCCTGGCTCCTTTTGGGAGTGGGTCACTGTGAGCACATTACACCTGTGCTCCAGAATCTGCCCTGGTTTCCAACAGCTTTTTGCAGCTGTTTTGACCGTAACATCCTAAACAGTCTTGACCTCACATATCTGAAAGACTGTCACTTCCACCATGCTCCATCATGATGCCTGAGGTGTGCTGGGAGCTTTCACTGGCAGGTATCTGCCCATCTGGATCACACTACAAGAGCATGCAAAGAGGTAAATAGTTACTGTGGGACTCCCTTTGCCTAGATGTTCATCAGAGCCTGAGTGTTTTGTGGAGGTGATGCAAGACCATTCTTTTCAGCCAAATGCTTGGCAGGCTGGGGTAGGGTTTGGGGGTGGAGGGTTCCTAGGTTTTTTTAAATGTATTATTATGTATTTTAGATATTTTTAATGTTACAACCTGCCCTGAGACTTAGGGGAAGGGTGTAAGTAAGTAAAATCCCACCCCACCCCCGCCCATCCTCTCGAAATGAAAGCCCAGAGGGTGGTAGTAAAGTAACTGTAAGCACTGCCTTGATTTTCAGAGCCACTGTGACATTCTAGGGTTTCCCAGAACTTAAGATTCATGACTGTGGGAAGGGCCCCCCTGCTGTATTTAGAAAGTCTTCTAGTAGGAAAATGGTTCGAACTAACCCTCAGGCTGATGGCCCTTTCTCCCCATCCCTGAAGGTTAAATGTTAACACTGAATCCATTAGTCAAAGGTTACAGCCACTCAGCTTTTCACAAGTCTAGCGCCAGAACGGCTTTGAGCTCCATCTGAAAGCTGTTACCGTGCAAGAAGACCCTGGGGAAGACTGTCACTTTACACCCTTTCTCCATGCTGGGCTGGTCATGGGGGGATGGGAAGTAACGGTTCCTCTCTGTTAGGCTTTGGTCAGGCCTCGTCTAGGCTACTGTGTTCAATTTTGGGGTGTCTCACTTTAACAGAGGCTTCTGAGGAAGGCAAAAAGGGTGATAAAGGGAAGGGAGGGAAAAATCTACGGAGAGAGTTTGGAAACACTGGGAATGTTTATCCTCAAAACAAGGGGATTAAGGGGGGGACATGATGACAGTATTCAAATATATAAGAGTTTATTATAAGTAGGGACCCTTGATCGCTGTGTTTTTTCCATTGATGACAATGGGCAAAATGCAGTGAACACAGGTCCCTGACATCTATAAGCAAAATGGAGCCCAGTTGATCTCTCTGGTCACTGATGATAGGACCAAAGGGAAAGAGTCTAAGGCAACTTTTTCTCATTCCCCGGGAGCGGGGGGTGGGGTGGGGGTACTACCATGAGGCCAATTGCAGCTGTATTATCATGGGAATTTGTGCACATAGGAATGCGTTATTCTGCCTTTATGCCACAAGAATTACTTCTCCATAATTGGGTCCCCTCATGCAGCGTTTACAATCAGGGGTGTTCTCGCAGCATGAAAGCAGAATAGCGCATTCCTATGTTCGCTATATCCCATGAAAATACAGCCGTGATTGCCCTCATGCAAGACACCCCCCCCCCCCCATGCAATGTGAGAAAGTGGCCTATATTAAGAACAAAGGGGTTAGAATAAGCATTTGGAAGAATTCGCTAGCTACCGGGACAGTAGGGCAATGGAATAATTTGCCAGCTTAAAAATAAGCTAGCCAGATATCTCTCAGGGATGGTGTAGGTCATGTGGAGCCTTCTTAATGTCAGGGAGCAGGACTAGATCATCTTTGCGGTTCCTTCCAGCTCTGTGGTTCCATGAAAGGTTTTGAGGGGAGGAGGTGGCTGTGCAGGGAGAGAGGACAGAAGACTCTTGAAAAAGGAAAGAAATATCAAGCCTGCACTATTGGAGCAGTTGGAAAAGAGACAGGCATGGAAGAGGCCCCTCAGCTCGGATCCACAACGGAAATGTTCCCATTGAATCACTGGGTGAAAACAGATGTGACATTAGTTCACTTCAGCCTGTGATAGCCTGCCTTAGCTTGGGAATAACCTGCACATCTGGTCTGTTGCCACCAGATGTTCACCTCCTACTGCCCCAGGGTGGGTTGCCAAGCACTACAGGAGCCATCCGGCGGCAGTGGTCGAAGTCGCAGCCTGGGCAAAAGCCAGACCAGCCGGGCTAAACTGGGCCAATGATCTCCCTTCTGTCTGTTATGGGCCCATCTAGGCCAGCCATGAGATGAGGTCGGAAGATTGAACCTGGAGGAGTCGTGTCACCTATGCACATTTCTACGGAACACTTATGAAAAATACACATTGCAGGGCCTGTATTGGCGCCTAAATAAGTGTTCCTTAAAAATCGCATAGCTAGACACTGGAGATTCTGCTTTGGCAACCACAGGTCATGCAATCCAAATGGTGGGGAAAAGTCCCACATCCAGACGGTGCAGGAATGGCACCAGAGCCCCGCACAAGGGCTGGAATGGATTTTCTCCAGTGAATACCGTAGCTAGTGAATTCACCTGATCTGATCTGGGTCTGAAGAAGCAGAGATCACTTCTGGTCCAGTTCCCAGTGCGGGTGGGTCAAAACAGCTGTTCCGTTTTTGTTTTTGTGGAACTTTTCAGTGAAAACAGAACAGCTATGTTTTTTTTCTGATAGGAAACAGTTTTGATCAGAATCCTGACTGAAAAAATAACAATAAAAAACCCGGACATTTGTGCATTCACAAAATGGCTACTAGGTTGACTGCGCATGCGCAATGGCATTTTAAAAATTCATAGTATTATTATTATTATTATTATTATTATTATTATTTCTGCTCTGTTTTTTCTGATCAGAAACACCCAGTTCCAATTAAAATTGGAATGGGACAAAATTCCAGTTCCACCCCTAGTTCCTGGATTTGGATCAACTGAGATCTGTTCTGGTTATTTTGGTTTATTTATTTCATTATTTCTGAATTTGGGTTCTGTCATTTTGGTATTTCATTTTGGTTATTGCCCATGCACAATAGCCATAATGAAGTAAATGATCAAACCAAAATACAAAAAAACCCACAAAATAAGCAGTTACCAAAATAAAATAACTAAAATAACAAGATTGCAGAGATATCCAATTTCTGTATATCACCCCCACAAATATCAAAAGGGCAATCCATTTCAGGCCTACCATCTTACACTTTGCATGCCCAACCCAGGATTTGCAGTCGGGGAGTGAGGAACAGTCCTGCATCTTGACAACCAGCTCATCAGCTGGGTGTTTCACCCCACCTGCACAGCAAGCTCCAGCTTGGGATATGCACTCTGTGGGCGGCAGGAGGCTGGAGGTACCCAAGACTGACAGAGAAAAGGAGTCAGGCCTCCAGACTTTGGTGCCATCTCACAAGGACACTGCTGTAGGCCAGATTTTCACTCTATTGAACAGATGGATTGGCCTTGGGTGGCATTAAAAACATCCAAAATTGCAGGCAACATTAAGATGGAAGAGTTTGCAACAATTTTGAAGGATAAGGTTAGAACTGAGAAGGACTATCATAGAATGGAGAATTGATCTGAAAGTGTTCGAGTGAAATTTAATTCAGACAAATACCCAGTGCTATTCACAGGCAACAAGACTCAAACGTGCAAGCATACAATATGGTGACATTTTTCTTGCACAGTCATACTGAAGAGAAAGCAGGGGTTATAAACTGATTGTGAATCAACAAGTGATGCTGTTGCAAAAAAAAAAAAGTATGTTATTTTGGGAGACAATAAGAGAAGTATCATATTTAAGACATGAGTCATAATGGTACCGCATTCCTCAGCTCTGGTTAGGCCTCAGTTGGAGGATTTTCTGTTCATTTTTGGGCACTGCACTCTGAGAAAGATGTGGATAAACTGGAGAAGGTTCAGAGGAAAGAGAGGAAGATTGATAAAGGGATTAGAGGGCTGTAGCTGAGAGGAAGGGCTGAAGGACTGGGAATGTTAAATCTTGAGATAAGGAGAGTGAGGGTAATTTCAGACGTTACAAAAATGCCTTTCACCACAGTGAACCCCAGTTGATTCCCTGTGGTGGTGGCGTTTCCATGAACGTCTGTTTGGTCCTGGCAAGAAGTTCACCACGGTGAACCTCTGGCCGGGATCAAGCTTGACCATGGTTCTTGACCTCCGGACGGCCAGAGGTTGAGAACCGTGGTTAGAGTGGTCACGATCCGGGATGGGCCAAAAGTAACGTGAGTTACCCTTGGCCCATCCCGGATCATGGTACCGACTGCGATATGGATTGGGTGCAGCGGCTTGATTGGCCACTGCGCCTGCCCGTCTCCCCGAGGGTGGGCGGTCGGGGGAGGGTGTGGGGGCGTGGCTGTGTGGCCGCACGTCGTGCCGTGCAGCCCCGCCTCCTCCCCAATCCCTGTTAGCTATCAAGCCGGCATGTCTAAAGGACGGCCGACCTGATCACGGGCCGAGATCCGAGATGGATCCCGGTCCAGGGTTCAGCGTGGCGGGCTGAAAGACCTGTCATGTCTGAAATTACCCTGAGAGAGGACAATACGTATCAGTTTGCAAATATTTCTGTTAGAAAGATGATAGGGATTGGGAGTTTCCTACGGTTATCAAGGGTAAGGCAAAAGGCAATGGTTTAACATAGAGCTAAAATGAGTAGGCTGAAATAAATGTCTGTGGTTCCCCTTCCCTCCCCCAATTTTAGGAAGGCTGTAGTTGACCCAAATGACATTCCGCACAGTATTTGAGCAACCAAATGTTTGCAATTTTGATTATTTTGGATGTTTCGTTTTCTTCCATGTGTCTGCTTGCACATTTGTTCATTCTCATTTGAGTTGGTGCCATCGGTATTTCCCAATTCAGTCCCTGTCCCATCGCAGCTCCATTTCAACTGCCCCAGGTTGCCTGCCCTTGCACCATGCCATCTAGTGCAACAAGCAAAATAATCTTTTATGCATGGGAAATAGCCTAAAATGCATTTTTGTGAATGCAAAAAAAATCATTTGCAAATAAATGCCCATAAATGCAAATAAATGCTGAAATACATTTGTGTGTCTTATATATGTGCAAAAAGTATGTTGCTTATTGTGAATGCACAAGATGGAACGCTGCAGGGGCTGGTGAGCTAGAGAAATCATTCAGGATGGATATGTGGAGATCTGCTGAAAGCCTTGTTTTGAAACTGTAGATAATATCTGCAGATACAAAAGGGCAGATCTGTTTCAGCCCTACGCATAATTAATTCTGCCTCATAAGGATGAATTCATTGACGTCTTGAGATTCCGTTCCAGCCCAGTGTTTCTATAATAGTGTAGAGATGCTGGGTAAAAGGCTCATCTCTGGATAGCAGATAGTTGTCCAGAAAGAGACTTAATAGGTCAAAGAACTGGGCCAGGTTGTATTTATTTATTTATTTAATTAATTAATTAATACATTTACACCCCGCCCCTCCTGCAAACAGCTCGGGGCGGCTAACAAATTTCACATAAAACAGCATTTAAAATATTTAAAGCAGTCATAAAAAATCTTAACAATTAAAACCGGGAAGGACAAAGAATTATAACGAATAATAAAGAAGGGTATGAGGATAAAAACCCACTAACCCACGCTCCCCAATAGCCTGGGCGAATAGCCAGGTTTTACAAACTCACCGGAATGTTAAAAGGCTCGGGGCCAGGCAAGCTTCCTCCGAGAGGGAATTCAAAAGGCACGGCCCAGCCACCGAGAATTCCCTCTCCATTGTGGGCCCCCGCTTAACATGGGGGACCTCCAAGAAGGCACCCCTGGCAGACCGAAGGTGCCACTCTGGGGCGTGGAGGGCGAGGCAATCCCTGAGGTATGAGGGGCCGAGACTGTGAAGGGCCTTATAGATCAACACCAACACCTTGAACCTGGCTCGGCACGCTAATGGCAGCCAGTGCAGAGCCTGGAGCACAGGTGTTATGTGGTCCCGGCGACCCGTCCCCGAGAGGAGGTGGGCCGCCGCATTCTGCACTTGCTGAAAGGGCCTACAGGAGGAGCCATGGCCAAGAGTAGCCAAGTCACAAATGAAGAAACAGGACCCATATCAGAAGCTAGAGAATAAAACTGAGTCACAAACAGCAAGTCTCGAGATAGGCGGAGACAGTTATAGAGCAGTGTTGTGGCAAAATTGAAGGAACACAAGACAAGTAGTCATCACACTGAACACCTTCTGGTCTCTGAGGAGACCGTATATAGCCAAAGAGGGAGCGCCTCAGTGGCAGTGACCAACAGGCTGTGACTTGCCTAAGTGGAGAAAAAGACCCTTTTAGGGTTAATATTACATTTACTTTATTATGCTTAGCAAGAAGGTAATGGGCTAGTGTGCCTGTTGAAATGCAGACGTTGTGAGTTCAACCCCTGCCCTGGACATGCTGTCCTTACTCAATATCTGGACCAAGGAAGGGGAGTGACAAAGGTAGTAGCTCTTTTTAGCGGTGGCCAAAGTGATGCCACATACATGTAGATGAGAGGAATCTTCCCAAGAGTGTGGTTTCTTTTTTACTCATCAGACTCCTCTGGTCTCTCCTTGCTGCCCCATGGGGCTCTTGGGAATGAACTGGGAGGTGAATGTCAGATGAGAAATTCTCACAAATCCAACAGGAGCAAAAAGGGTGGTGGTGGGTGTGTAGGGAAACAAATAATAAGAACAGAATCCCAGTAAGCGTGTTAGAATTTGTTTGAAGTCCGGAGGAGATTCAGAAAGGGTTATGCATAGCTTGCAGCCCGGCGTGATTTGCACATTCTTTGCGATCAAAAGAATTTCGGATTTGAAATGAAACAGATGTTTTCTTTTCTCCTTTTTTTTTATTAGTCCATGTCACTTCTTTATTGGAATGACGAGCAGACGTGGAGATTTCAGTTGCACCCAGCCGGGTTTCCAAGAGCAGGGGTAGCAAACAGGTGAGCACATGGCTCTGTAGACAGAGCTTTGAATGTGTGGGGAGGGCCGCGGGTAGGAGATGGAACTATGGTTGCTGCCAGTCCTTGGCAACGGTTGTCACCTTTCTAGTTTCTTCCACCCAGGGCCACACCTCAAGGGGGCAGGACAACGGGCTTCTCCGTCCCTTTCTCATGTGGCCATGCCCCTTCAGAACATCATAGCATGACATTCCTCAGGGGGTAGGACTATATTGGAAAAGGTTCAAGACTCAATAGCCTCTTTGCCTTACCTCTTCTCTGAGGTGGCACCAACCCAGCTTCCCAGATAACCTAGGGAAATAGAGGCTTGACTAGAGCTGAACTGAAATATCCAGATGGATTCTGTCTCTGACTGACAGGTCCACTTGGTCTAATCTGGGTCTGGCAGAATCAAAATCCAGTCCCTGTTCTGCCAGAGAATCTACTGTTCCTGCACCCCTTCCTAAACAAAATACATTTTGTGCATGCGCAAAAACATATATATTTTTAGCATGCATATCCAAAATGGCACACCACTAAGAACATAAGGAACTGCCTAACTGAATCAGATTAATGGTCCATCTTAGCCCAGTATTGTCACAAACTGACATGGCAGCAGGGTTTCAAATCTGGCTCTCCAGGGTCTCTGGCAGAGGCCTCACCCAGGCGTGCTTCCTGAGAACCTCCAGGATCTCCAGCAGAGGCCTCACCCAGGCGTGCTACCAGAGACCCTCCAGGATCCCCAGCAGAGGCCTCAGTCAGGCGTGCTACCTGAGAACCTCCAGGATCCCCAGCAGAGGCCTCACCCAGGCGTGCTATCTGAGAACCTCCAGGATCCCCAGCAGAGGCCTCAGTCAGACATGCTACCTGAGAACCTCCAGGATTCCCCAGCAGAGGCCTCACACAGGCGTGCTACCAGAGGTCCTGAATCGGCGATACCAGGGATTGAATCTGGGACCTTATACATGCAAAGCATGTGCTCCTACCACCTGAGCCACAGCCTATCCGGATGCTTAGTGGGTTGGCCCACGGCCAAGTAAGGGACAGGGAGCAGTCAAAATGGACTGTGGGGATCCGGCACAGATGAAAATCCATGCCTTATCTCACAGGCCATTCTGAAAATGCAGACTAACTCCGCAAAGATGAAAAGGTCAAATTGATTCATCCCTATGATTAACGTGGAGCCTAGAAACTCTGGGTCAAACCCCAGAGGGATGGCACTAGCAGCCCTACATGGGATGCCACAAAGTAGTCTTGGGAGTGTCAATATGATTCAGACATGGCTGACACATGAGGTTATTTAGTGGGAGGAGGAACTAAAACGTTGCCTCCTGAGGCTCATGTGTGTGTGTGTGTGTGTGTGTGAACTTGCAGAGGGTGCTGTTGCTGTGTGCATAAGAACTGGATAAGTTCTTGGAGGATAGACAGTAGACACATAAATGGCTACTAGTCAAATAGGTTATAGGATGCAGCCTCTGACTGTCAGGAGCTGCGAGTGAACAGCAGAGAATGGCAGAGACTGCACTGACTCCCTATATCTTTCTGGACACGATTCATGGTGCTGGTTTTGACCGTAAAAGCAGACTGCTCCATGCTATAAGTTTTGGGCTGCGGGTCCTTCTCGACCAGTCTATCTGACAGAACTCCAGCAACCCAAATTAAGGCTGGCTTTTACCTCTTTAAGATGTCAGACTATGCAAACCGAAGTCCTAACTGGGCGATATAACGGGGTCAACTACGCAAAACGCGTATGTATTTGTGGAATGCCTGTTGCTGAAGATCTCTTCCGTTATGTTTTATTTTGTCCATTGTACAGTGGGGTGAAGAAAGTTCTGTGGGCTTCAGTTGGGGAATTGCGCGGGAAACCCCCCCTACAGAAACGGGTTTTTCTATTATGTGATATGGTGCCAGAGACGACAAGGGCAGTAGCTACTTTTGCCTATAGGGCTAAAAAATTACAGATTTCTAAGTTACAAAATAAATCTAATTAGAGTTTTGTGTTTTAACAAAAGAACTGACTGTATTTTCAATTTTTTTCATTGGATATGGCCGGTGTTATTGTTAGGCTGTTTTGTATTTATTGTATTTATGTTTTAACATTAACATGTGTTCCTTTGGATATGTGTTTCCTTTTTATGTATTTATTTTGTCAAGGCCGTTAGGCCAGCACAATAAACTTTATATTATTGTTGTTAAAAGCCCTAAACGGTCTGAAAGACATGCTCTGTGGCAATCCCTGCAGCTGGCCAGGGTCACCCTGTGACTCTTTTTCAATCAGCAGGAGAGCACAGGAGGGCGTTCTCGGCGGCTGCCCTAATATTGTGGAACTCCCTTCGCCTCAAGGTCCATCTGAGTCTGGACTGAGCATCTTTCGGAGGTGGTGTTTGTGAAACCTTTCTTTCTGTTGAAGCATCTGGCAGGTGGGGATAGGGAAAGGGATTAAGTGGGAGGTTGTTGGGGGGTAGGAGTGGGTTGGGGTTTTTTGTGGGGGGATTGTATTTTAAATATTCTTAAATTGTATTTTATGTTTTTTATAAACTGCCCTGAGTCTTCGGGAAAGGGCGAGGTATAAATGTGAAATTAATAATAATAATAATAATAATAATAATAATAATAAAAAAATATATTTTTTATTTTATTTTATTAAAACATTTGATATCCAACCCCTCCTGCCAAAGACAGCTCAGGGAGGCTTACAATATATAAAAATATAAAAATACGCATATAAAAATACACAAACAACAAACATAAAACATCTAAAAAGGGGGAAGAGGAAAAAAGGGGGGAGAGAAGGGAGGAAAAAAATACCCCACCCTTACCACCCCCATCAAAATAAAACCCCACCCTCACCATCTCCCTTGACAAAGGCCTGGCAGAATATATATTTTATATATATATTTATATATTTCATA
>QEPC01007483.1:1337463-1356657 GCA_003113815.1 Sphenodon punctatus
GAAGGCATGTATGAGGGAGGCCAGGTCTGGGCCGGAGACATACGGATGCAGCCTACGTACTAGATACAGCTGGCGGAAGGCAGCCTTAGCGACTGCCTCCACCTGCCGCTCCAGGCGGAGGTCCGCATCCAGTATCACCCCCAGAGTCCGAACCTGCTGAGCTACAGTAGGACGAACCCCCCCAACCAGGGGGGCCACCCCCCCTTTGCTCTCCCCACCACCATCACCTCTGTCTTATCGGGGTTGAGCTTCAGTCTGCTCAGCCGCATCCACTCCGCCACGGCCTCCAAACATTGGGATAGCAGCGAGACAGCAGGGTCTGGGTCAGTAGAATAGACAGGTCTTGCACTGATGTCGAAAAGAGGAGAGGTCCAGGGCCACCTGGACCTCTGCCGGGAGGGAGTTCCACAGCCTCGGTGCGGTCACCAAAAACGCCCTCTCCATAGTTGCCCCCCGGGATACCCAGGGGACTTAGAGAAGGGCGCTCTCGGTTGACTGCAGGTGCTGATCCAGAGCACAAGGAGTTAGGCAGATATATGGGGCTCAAGCCGTATAGGGCTTTATAGGTAAGAACCAGTACCTTGAATTGGGCCCAGAAGACTACAGTGCAGAGAACGGAGCACTGGTGTAACATGCTCCCGGCTGTCCGTTCCCATAATGAGACAGGACACCTCATTCTGCACCAGCTGCAGTCTCCAAACCGTCACATGGGCAGCCCCACATAGAGCATGTTACAATAATCCAGTCCTGAGTTGATGAAAATGTGGATAATAGTGGCCAGGTCAGAGTCTGAGATGTATGGCCGAAGCCGTTGAACCAGGTGTAGTTGGTGGAATGCGCTCCTCGCCACAGCTCCAACCTGGGCATCTAGATGAAGCTACGCATTAAGGAGCACTCCCAGACCCCAAACCTGGGGAACCAGTGGGGGGCGAGTCTCATGAATGATGGGGGACGCCACATCCACCACTTTCCCCACCAGCATCACCTCCGTCTTGTCAGGATTCAACTTCAGCCAGCTCGCCCTCATCCAGTCCCCCACAGCCGACAGACACCGAATAAGCACCGAGACTGCCGGGTCCAGGTTAGATGAAAAGAGGAGGTAGAGTTGGGTGTCATCAGCATATTGATGACACTGAATGCCAAACCCTTTCACAACCTCGCCCAATGGCTGCATATACACATTGAACAGGAGAGGGGACAGAATAGAACCTTGCAGGACTCCACACGAGAGTTCCCAGAGAGAGGATGAACAATCCTGCCCACCCTGGCACAGTCCTGCAGGCGAGTCAGCAACATCTCATGGTCAACAGTATAAAAAGCAGCTGACAGATCTAATAGAATCAGCAGGGTTGAGCAACCCTGATCTAATTCACGGTAAGGGTCATCGATCAAAGCCACACACGCAGTCTCAGTGTCAGAGCCCAGATGAAAGCCGGTCTGTGAGGGATCTAGAAAACTGAGTTGGTCCAGAGATAACTGGCGAGGGAGTCAACATTCTGAGATGGTTTTTTGAGCAGGGGTCGGACCACTGCCTCTTTAAGGCAGCTCGGCACCCTGCCCTCCTGAATAATAATAATAATAATAATAATAATCTTTATTTTTATATAGCGCCCTCCTGACATGGCACTTAGAACACTTCACATATAACAAATTAACACAACTTTCAGTGCTCATAAGAACCCTGTGAGGTAGGTTAAATAATTTATGACCTATTGGGTACTTCTCTGAAACAACCAACAGTGGCCTGTCAGAGACAGGATGCTGGGCTTAATGGACTGTTGGTTTGACCCACTATGGCACTTGTTATGTTTGTACGTGTAGAAGTAGAAGCCAAAAGGATTCCAAGAGGGAACTGCTGCTTTTCCAGGAGGGTCCCATGGTGACCCCATTTTATTTATTTATTTATTTCCCACCCTATCACTTGGGACCAGGGTGGGTTACAACAAATAAAGACATCATCTATCTATCTATCTATCTATCTATCTATCTATCTATCTATCTATCTATCTATCATCCCTAACCCTAATCTATCATCCCTACCTCAAACCTCCCCCAAACGTATCCCGGCTTGTCAAATAAAGAGACCTTGGGTATTTTCAGACGTTACGAGTTCACAGTCAGCCACGCTCAATTCCGCGTGGTGGCTGTGATCTCCTAACATCTGTTGGGGGAAACGAATGTTTCCCCCCAGATGTTACCGCGGCATGGAATTGCATTCACCACGCGAGCGGCCGAAGCGGCGGGGCCAGAGGCCGTCGCGTGTCGAATGCAATTCCACGCCGGGGNTTTAACACGGGTGACCTCCAAGAAGGCACCCCCGGCAGACCAAAGAAGCCACTCTGGGGCACGGAGGGTGAGATGATCCATGAGGTATGAGGGGCCGAGACCGTGAAGGGCCTTATAGATCAACACCAATACCTTGAACCTGGCTCGGCACCCTATTGGAAACCAATGCAGAGGCCAGACCACAGGTGTTATGTGGTCCCGGCGATCCATCCCCGAGAGAAGGCGGGCCGCTGCATACTGCACTAGCTGCAGCCTCTGAACCAAGAACAAGGGCAGTCCCACGTAGAGCGCGTTACAGTAGTCGAGCCTCGAGGTGACGAAGGCATGTATGAGGGAGGCCAGGTCTGGGCCGGAGACGTACGGATGCAGCCTACGTACTAGATACAGCTGGCGGAAGGCAGCCTTAGCGACTGCCTCCACCTGCCGCTCCAGGCGGAGGTCCGCATCCAGTATCACCCCCAGAGTCCGAACCTGCTGAGCTACAGTAGGACGAACCCCCCCAACCAGGGGGGCCACCCCCCCTTTGCTCTCCCCACCACCATCACCTCTGTCTTATCGGGGTTGAGCTTCAGTCTGCTCAGCCGCATCCACTCCGCCACGGCCTCCAAACATTGGGATAGCAGCGAGACAGCAGGGTCTGGGTCAGTAGAATAGACAGGTCTTGCACTGATGTCGAAAAGAGGAGAGGTCCAGGGCCACCCGGACCTCTGCCGGGAGGGAGTTCCACAGCCTCGGTGCGGTCACCAAAAACGCCCTCTCCATAGTTGCCCCCCGGGATACCCAGGGGACTTAGAGAAGGGCGCTCTCAGTTGACTGCAGGTGCTGATCCAGAGCACAAGGAATTAGGCAGATATATGGGGCTCAAGCCGTATAGGGCTTTATAGGTAAGAACCAGTACCTTGAATTGGGCCCAGAAGACTACAGTGCAGAGAACGGAGCACTGGTGTAACATGCTCCCGGCGGTCCGTTCCCATAATGAGACAGGACACCGCATTCTGCACCAGCTGCAGTCTCCAAACCGTCACATGGGCAGCCCCACATAGAGCATGTTACAATAATCCAGTCCTGAGTTGATGAAAATGTGGATAATAGTGGCCAGGTCAGAGTCTGAGATGTATGGCCGAAGCCGTTGAACCAGGTGTAGTTGGTGGAATGCGCTCCTCGCCACAGCTCCAACCTGGGCATCTAGATGAAGCTACGCATTAAGGAGCACTCCCAGACCCCAAACCTGGGGAACCAGTGGGGGGCGAGTCTCATGAATGATGGGGGACGCCACATCCACCACTTTCCCCACCAGCATCACCTCCGTCTTGTCAGGATTCAACTTCAGCCAGCTCGCCCTCATCCAGTCCCCCACAGCCGACAGACACCGAATAAGCACCGAGACTGCCGGGTCCAGGTTAGATGAAAAGAGGAGGTAGAGTTGGGTGTCATCAGCATATTGATGACACTGAATGCCAAACCCTTTCACAACCTCGCCCAATGGCTGCATATACACATTGAACAGGAGAGGGGACAGAATAGAACCTTGCAGGACTCCACACGAGAGTTCCCAGAGAGAGGATGAACAATCCTGCCCACCCTGGCACAGTCCTGCAGGCGAGTCAGCAACATCTCATGGTCAACAGTATAAAAAGCAGCTGACAGATCTAATAGAATCAGCAGGGTTGAGCAACCCTGATCTAATTCACGGTAAGGGTCATCGATCAAAGCCACACACGCAGTCTCAGTGTCAGAGCCCAGATGAAAGCCGGTCTGTGAGGGATCTAGAAAACTGAGTTGGTCCAGAGATAACTGGCGAGGGAGTCAACATTCTGAGATGGTTTTTTGAGCAGGGGTCGGACCACTGCCTCTTTAAGGCAGCTCGGCACCCTGCCCTCCTGAATAATAATAATAATAATAATAATAATCTTTATTTTTATATAGCGCCCTCCTGACATGGCACTTAGAACACTTCACATATAACAAATTAACACAACTTTCAGTGCTCATAAGAACCCTGTGAGGTAGGTTAAATAATTTATGACCTATTGGGTACTTCTCTGAAACAACCAACAGTGGCCTGTCAGAGACAGGATGCTGGGCTTAATGGACTGTTGGTTTGACCCACTATGGCACTTGTTATGTTTGTACGTGTAGAAGTAGAAGCCAAAAGGATTCCAAGAGGGAACTGCTGCTTTTCCAGGAGGGTCCCATGGTGACCCCATTTTATTTATTTATTTATTTCCCACCCTATCACTTGGGACCAGGGTGGGTTACAACAAATAAAGACATCATCTATCTATCTATCTATCTATCTATCTATCTATCTATCTATCTATCTATCATCCCTAACCCTAATCTATCATCCCTACCTCAAACCTCCCCCAAACGTATCCCGGCTTGTCAAATAAAGAGACCTTGGGTATTTTCAGACGTTACGAGTTCACAGTCAGCCACGCTCAATTCCGCGTGGTGGCTGTGATCTCCTAACATCTGTTGGGGGAAACGAATGTTTCCCCCCAGATGTTACCGCGGCATGGAATTGCATTCACCACGCGAGCGGCCGAAGCGGCGGGGCCAGAGGCCGTCGCGTGTCGAATGCAATTCCACGCCGGGGTGAACCCCGGCGTCTCGTCTGGTCGGGCGCCACGGCCCGGGATCACCAGGGGGATCCCGGGCCGTGGCGAATCCGGCCCGACGCGGCGGCCTCATTGGCCCCACCCACCCTGCCAACTCCTATCCAGCCAGCAGAGTTTGTACTCATTTTCAAAGTGGCCCACAGGAGGGAAGAGTGTCTCTTCTCCTTCTGTAGCCATGACTGGTTCTGCAAACCAACTAAGGACCACCCACCATGCCACAATTTGGGAACCACTTGGCCTCCCTGCCACTGCCATGCTTTTTGTTCTTGGGTATGTCCTTTCCCCTCTCTGTGGGTATTTTCAGACGTTACGAGATCACACTCAACCACAGTCAATTCCCTGTGGTGGGGAATGCCCTCGTAACGTCTGTTGGGGAACCGGAAGCTCCCCCCCCCCGATGTTAACCACGTTCAATCCCTGCCGGGAATCTCATTCGCCACGCGATCAGTTGGTCCGGCGGGGCCGGCGCCGATCGCGTGGTGAATGAGATTCCCAATGGGGATGAAGGGGCCTGTCACGTCTGGATGGCAATCACGGCCCGGAATCCCTGCTGGGATTCTGGGCCATGGTCATTTTGGGCGGGCACTGCGGCCGCATTGGCTGCGGCGCCTGCCCGTCTCCCCAGAGGGCGGGCGGTGGGGGAGCGTGGAGGGGGCGGGGGCGTGCGGCCACACGTTGCGCCGTGCAGCCCCACCCCCTCCCCGATTCCCTGCCGGAATCCCCCGGCACGTCTGTTGGCCGTGCTGGAGTGATCCCAGCGGGAAATCTAAGGGTTGTTTCCATGACAGGGCGAATGCCGCCCCGTCACGTCTGAAAATACCCTGTGTCTCTATGTTCCTTTCCCTTTTTGGCTTCCATTGCCAATTTACATTATAAGCTCATTGGGGCAGAGTCTGTCTCTTGCTATGTTCAGATCTCCTGTTTGGGATAGGAATAATAATAGCATCTAGCCAAGGAAGCTTCATTGAAAGCAGAAAACCACCCAAGATTTGTTATCATTTCTGTCTGTGAAACATTTCTTCACGGATGGCACTGTGGGAAACTTTTGGACCCAGTTTTACATACCATTGGGACGCACTCTGATTCCATCCCTGTCTGGTACATTGGATTGCACAAGAGAAGGAAAGAGAAGGATGAAGAAATTGCTGTTTATGATTTCTCTTGCCATCCAGAAGAGCCCCAGGAGAGGTAGCCATGGAGCCAGAGGCGGATTCTTGTTTGCTGCCAACATTTCATTCAAAATCCATCCTTGTATCTCCTTGGTGCGCCTGCTATTTGACACCATTCCATTGTATGGTCAGGAATTTGGCATTCTCTGTCACACGTGGGTTACTTGTTGATCTTACATATTTCCTTGAGGGCTACTTCTTCTACCACCAGCCTCACCTGCCCCCAAGTCTTCTGCTCCCGCAACCATCTTCACCCTTCTTCCATGCTGCCCCCTATGCCTGGAATTCTCTTCTCAAAAACATTTGTTCTACTCCCTCCCTCCAAACCTTCAAATCCCTCCTCAAAACCTACTTCTTCCATCAGGCTTTCCCTAGCTCCTCATTCCCATAGCCTCAGTGCTTATTGATGCTCCCTCTTCTGTCCTTTCATTCATGGCCCCATCTCCCCTGTAACTTAGCTAAGCACATGCACCTGCAACTTCTCAGCTTTGTGGATCTACCCGTTTGTCCCTATGTTCCCCTCCCCCTTTTCTCCCTTTCCTTGGGTGTTTTCACATGGACGTGGGGGTGCATCCTCGCATCTGCCTGCTTGCAGCCCTTTTAAATGGACTCGGTGGCTGTGGCAGTCCATGGTCGGCGTGCTGTCCTCCTCTACACCATAGAGTTGCGGGCAGATCACCTGACACTCTAGGCTGCCACCTGCAACTCTATGGCATTGCCCAGGGCAACCCCTGGCTGAAGTGAAGCTGCAGCAGCAGTCCACCAACCAGACAGACAGCAGCACCGTCTCCGGCTGGTGCCCTGGGTTTGGGCTGCCNACCCGTTTGTCCCTATGTTCCCCTCCCCCTTTTCTCCCTTTCCTTGGGTGTTTTCACATGGACGTGGGGGTGCATCCTCGCATCTGCCTGCTTGCATCCATCCCCGCCTGGATGGATGAATCTGGCAGCTGCCGTGACCCACAGTCCACCCAGGCGTGCTGTCCTCCTCTACACCATAGAGTTGCGGGCAGATCACCTGACACTCTAGGCTGCCACCTGCAACTCTATGGCATTGCCCGGGGCAACCCCTGGCTGAAGTGAAGCTGCAGCAGCAGTCCACCAACCAGACAGACAGCAGCACCGTCTCCGGCTGGTGCCCTGGGTTTGGGCTGCCCGCTCTGCTGGCAGTGCTCCTGGATGTTCTGGAGCACTGGCAGTGGCGCTGCCCCGGAGCAGGCACAGCCTGCCCTGCCTCTACTCTGTCTACACATCTGGTGAGCTGGCTTTAAATGGACAGACTGCCTCGGGGTGAGGCGGAGCAGAGGTGTGGGTGCTGCCCATCTGAAAACACCCCTAGTCTCTCCTAGATTGTAAGCCCCCCTGGGGCAGGGACATGTCTCTAATGAATGATTGGTCAGTGCCAGGTACATTGCTGGCACTATATACATAAAAAAATACTATTAATAATTATCCAGGGAAGTTGGGGTTTCATGAAAAATGGTGGCGTGAGCACCCTCATAACATAGGAACGTTTGACAGACAACCCCCAACTCGCTCATTAGAAAAAGGAAATTGTTACTGTAATGTATTTTTGATTCTCAAATAAATATATGAGGAGGGCCCAAAAGCGAACTGGAAGCCCATTCATGCTCTGGGTAGAGCCAGGCCAGCTGCTACCACTCCTGCCCACGAGAATCATTAAGACCCTGTGCCCACAACCTTCTCTTTGCAACTCATCAGAAGCAATATTTACAAACATGCATAAACACACACATCTTGGTGTATTCCCTGCCACCCATCCGCACTAGAGTTAACATCTTTCTCAGGCTTTTGCTCTGAGATGACTGGGGGCAGGCCAAGGTGACTGTATTGCCTCTTTCTAAAGCAGCACACCCTTACTCCTGCCCCTTTGCAGGAAATAGTGACTGGAGACTCTGGGTCAAAACTCAGTCTGGGTGAAACCTGGAGAAATGACAATTCTAATCAGCAAAGAACTGCCATTTACACATGCATGTACACACGCACGCATGCACACACACACACACACACAAACCACACGAGCAGTTTATTCATGCTAATACAGGAGCAGGGCATGGCAGGTTGGGTTCAAGGGGATTCTTTCGCTCTTCCTCTTGTAATAATAAAAGGAAAACCAAAAAGCCAGTCAAGTGGGCTAGCACACAAGGAGAAAAGGGATGCATGTGAGGTCACATTGATGGTGATTATATTCATCTGATTCAGGCTGGAGCTTGGGTAAACATGTTACAGGCTGCAGCGGGATGGGGAAGGTTGCATTTTATTAGATTACTTGAACACTGTGTTCTCTAGTTTGGAAAGGATTTTTGAATCACTGCAAAGATGAGCTAAGAATAATGCTGACACCCTCTGAGACTGGATTGTCCTTGTGGATCGACTATCACTAGCATTAAGAGTGCGATTAGTGGAAAAGCGGGGTCGCTTGATCCAGAACCTTGAAAACAAGAACTTTCATGCACCTGAACTAATAAAACCCGGTGTCCTCATTCTAGCTCAGTGAAAGTCGGGGGGGGGGGGGGGTGGTGGTGTTGGCTCTAAAAGGGGCTGCATCTCAGTGGGTAAAAACAAATTAGATGGCTGGCTGCCACCTGACCTGACCTGGGTCAGGCAACTGCAGTAGACATGGTCCAGATCAGGTCGGGGCGCAGAACAAATGTGTACCCCGCCGGGCTGCTGGCCGCACAGTCCAGGGGCGGGGAGAATGGAGAATTGGTGGCCATCTGGCCCTGCGCTACACCCAATGCCCCACCCCCTGCCATGGCAGGCAACTATGGTGGCCAATGATGGGCAGTCATGGCTGTCCATCATGGCAGACCCAGGCCAGGCTGGACACAAAAACATGCAGCCCTGATGTGGCCCATTTTGGCCTGATCAAGCGGAGGCTAGCCTGGGCTGTGATCCTGAACATCTCCAGGATCACAGTCTGGACTAGCCTCCGACGTGCCCCAGAGCAATCCAGGGTGAACATCTGGTGGGCCCTCAACAGATGTGCCAGTGGCTTGTGGACCAAAGCATGAAAACGTGGGCCACAACAGACCATGATTTAATCTGCTTTACCCTCTGGCATGTGGACTGTTCTATATACTAAAAGCCTACGCTATGATGGTTAGAGGCTTAGCTTTTATAGTTGAGCTATGCAAAGTGTGACATATATGGTACCGAATTGAAGCTGATGGCCTGTAGTTTTGCAGAAAAATCACAGAATGTCAAAAAATTGATTCATCACAATCACGGAAAGAAAGCACCGCAGAAAGCAGGCACCCTGTCTATCTTTGCCTGGTTGAAAGAGGGAGCCCTCTGCCGATGACTCAGGGTAAAGATCCTGTTCACCCTGCAGCCCTCAACTACATGAGCCTTTTTGGTGAATTTGTCTAGTAGGTGGTACAGCTGCCACAATTCAGAATTCTCTCCTCGATTCTCTGGCACGGCATAGCATGCGGAACCACTAGTTGTTATGAAATTTGCGGTCCTCTCTTATCTTTTGGCCTTCTGCCTATCTACCAAATTTGGTTGAAATTAGCAGGAGGGATCCAAAGTGATCAAAGTTATAACACACAGACACAGAGTGATTACATACGTTTTCTTCCATTTGCTATCTTCATTGGTCAAGGTATGCATTGTGCAAGGGGACTGCACATGCATTGGGTGAGTATGAAAATAATACACTGACTAGGGTTAAGTGGGTGCTGAATCCTCATTCCCAATGAGAGGTATCATTGCTACAGCTGAAAAAAAGTGCCCAGGCATAATGGATAAACCCAACAAATCTACCCTCCTTGAACCAAAAATAGCAGTTAGGGTAATAACTGATATCCTTTTATGCTCCATCAGGATTTTGTTTCTATTATTTCAGATTATTTTTTAAAAACTCTCAGATGGATTTGGGGATAAATTAGGCCCCACAGGGGTACAAACAAATCATAAACTTTTTTTTTTAGCAAACCTGTACCATTTCATACTGAACTCCATGTATTCCTCAACTGTAATGGGGTCAATTGTCCTGTGTTGGTTCATTCCTCTCCCCAACCCTAGTTGTAAACAAATTTTTAAATTGAGAATTTCACTAAAACGGTATTGAGGTAAATTTGACCCCAACTGCAATTAATGGGAAAATAAAAGCACTGCATGCCTAAGGTATTGGGGGCCATATTCACCCCAAATGTTCAATTCAACCCCCCGTCAATTCAACAACCAGCACTGTAATTTTGGACTGTTGAGGTACTATTGACTCCAAATACCTTTTGTGTTAGTTTTGTCTCTGTACCATAAACAAAAACTCTTGATACAATTAAAAAAAATTATGTTAAACTGGAGTCATTTTCAAATCAATCACGTTTATTTTTTCCAATTGCGACTTAATTTTACCCCAATACCAGATTTAATACAGTGCCTTTTTCAATCGTCTGAGGGTTAAGTTGTCCTCCCACCCTCCCAATTTGGTTATTTCAGTATTTTGGTTATGTCATTTTGGAAATATCAGCTAGGGTTGCAACAAATAGTAAACAATTAATTTGCAAGTATTTCCAAGTTTCAGAGGACTGGCTCTGAGTGTTCGACCTCGGTACTCAGTAAAATACTTGGTATGATTTGATCTAATGGTCTTAAATAAAGTATTCATTCATTCATTCATTCATTCAAAATACTAGTTAAAATAAAACAGAGAACCGAGTATTTTGGTACCGAGTACCCTTATACAGGGGCAGGGAAAACCTCTATGTTGCTGTACAATTTTCTGAGTACTGAGTACCAAGCCGATTCCTCTGTTACTCATTACTTGGTAAAACCCCGAGACCGCGTTCTCACTGGGCAAAATGTGCAGCATTTGCCTCTGGGAGAAACTCCAGGAGGAAAATGATGTGCATGTTTTGTCTGGTGGGAAAGCAAAGCCATGCGGCTTTGTCTCCGATCATGTGGAGGCTACAGAGCTGGAAAATCATGCTAGCTAGCTTCCCTGGCTACCATTTGCCTCCAAGAGTTTTTCTCGGAGGCAAATGCTGCACATTTTGCCCAGTGAGAATCAGTCTGAGATACTTGGTAAGAACAGAATAACTTTGAATACCAAGTCCCAGCAGTAATATCAGCACTATCATGCACACAAAATTGTTGAAAACGATGTGACTGAAATACCAAAATGAGCGAAAATACCTGAAATAATCCAACTGAAAACAGGGAACAGAATACCTAAAAACCTAAATGCGCAAGACCTGTTTGGTTACAGATATTAATCTGGGTACTCAAAAAGCTACCCAAAAAAATGAATACTACCCACAAATGATTAACTACCCATTTCATTTTTAATTCTTGCCCAATCTCCATTCTCACTTGTGCATGCAGCATCAACCCCCATACCTCTCCTATTTCACATGGTCTGGCCATTTGTAAGGAGGCTTCCACATACAGAGATGTGTTCTGCTCTCTCACATTATAGGCAGCAGCCCATTGACCCTGGTTATGCTACCCAGGGGTGCTTCTTACTGTGAATGTGGATTTGGCACCCCCTTAAATCTTGCACAGCAATTTGGTGAGCAGCTATGCAGTAACCATCTCCTTGAACACCTGGATAAATGAGGATTTCTTCCCTGGCAAACTAGCAAGCAAAACTTCCAGTGATCCCAGGATCTGGCTACCTTAGGTGTTCACGTAGTCACCATTACCCTTCATTTATTTAAATCTACATCCTACTCTACCTCAAAGGCTCAGTGTAAGAACCTGCGACAGTGGAACTCAAACCAGCACCTTTAGGACCCTGGGAGGAGGGACAGCAGCTGGCTCCACTCTCACCACCAATCTCTAGCTGGGCCTAGGCTTTCCTATTTAGGGCTGCTTTAGCCACACCCATTAGCCTTCTGATTGGCCCTTGCTCTGGCATTGTTCCTTGGTCTGCCCAGCTTCCTGATTGGTTGCTTGCCAGGATATAAGGATGACTTGTAGCAGCAGGAAGCTGGATGGATCATCTGGTCACCTCACTTTTATTTCCCTTGACTGAGTTCTGCCCTGTCCTGCCCTGCACCTGGATCATATCCTGTATATTACAATATATTTTAAAAAATAAAAAAATCCCTTAAAGAACAAACTTCTCACAAACCAAATCCCCATCCACCAAACCCGTGGCCAAATAAATGACAACGTCGCCCCAAAATGCTCAGACTAGGGGTCTGGTAAACTTCCCGGGGGAAGGGATTTCCAAAGCTGTGGAGCTGCCACTGAGAACACCTCTCTATGTGCCCTTGTTGCATGGACTTGGTGCAAGCATGGAACTTGCAGGAGGTCATTCTCAGCCAACGTTAAGGGTTGCAATGGAGCATAGGGAACGAGGCGACCATTCAGATAAAGCGCTTTAGCCTCTGAGCACTTCACAGTCTTTAATGAATGAAGCAATTCCCAAATTGTTTTTTTCTACTTTTTTATTTATTTATTTAAAATTTATATCCCACCCCTCCTGCCCACAGGGCAGCCCCCCGGGGCAGCAAACAACAATCAATAAAACAATAAATTTTTTAAAAAACAATTTAAAAATACAATATGCGGGGAAAAACCCTATTCCTACCCCTCGCCAAAAGCCTGACGGAACAGCCAGGTCTTACAAACATGCCGAAATAGCAGGAGAGTGGGAGCCAACTGAGCCTCCTCCGGGAGCAAATTCCACAGCACAGGGGTGGCCACCGAAAAAGATATAACATCGGTGGCCACCTGCCTCGCCCGGGGAACCTACAAAAAGGCTCCCATGGACGATCTCAAGGGTCGCACGGGCACGTGGGGAGTGAGGCGGTCCCACAGATAAGCAGGGTCCAGGCTGTGAAGGGCTTTAAAAGTTAAAACCAGCACCTTGAACCTGGCCCGGTGCTTTATAGGCAGCCAGTGCAGAGCTTGGAGCACAGGTGTCATGTGCTCCCTGTGACACGCCCCCATAAGGAGACGGGCCGCGGCATTCTGCACCAGCTGCAGCCTCCGAACCAGCTTCTCGGGCAGCCCCACGTAGAGCGCGTTGCAGTACTCCAGCCTCGAGGTGATGAAGGCATGGATGACAGTGGCGAGCTTGGAGTCTGAGAGATACGGCTGAAGCTGCCGGACAAGATGTAACTGCCAAAATGCACTCCCCACCATGGCCACAACCTGAGATTCCAAGCTGAGCCGTGAATCGAGGAGCACACCCAGACTCCGCACTTGAGAGAGCATGGGGGGGGGGGGCGAACCCCCCAACAAGAGGAAATTCAACCACCCCCAGGCCCTCCAAGTCCTCGCCCACCAACATCACCTCCGTCTTGTCAGGATTCAATTGCAGATGGCTCAACCTCATTCAAGCCCCCACAGCTGACAGGCACTGGGAAAATAAGGAGACTGCATGGCCTGGGTCGATGGAAAAGGAGAGGTAGAGCTGAGTGTCATCAGCATACTGATGACACTGCATGCCCTGAAACCCCCTCACGATCTCCCCTAACGGCTGCATATAGATGTTAAACAAGACTATATTGTTGACTGCAATATACTCCTGTAACCTCGGACAGCGACAAAGGCAATACAAACTATCTCAAATATCAATCAAGATCACAGCCCCACCTTCAGAGATTGCAATCTGATTTGGGTCATGACCTACAATCTGGGAACCTCTGAATTAGTGTATGAGTGCTATGCATGAACAGACATAATAAAAGACATGGGTTTAAGAACGAAAAAGGGTGGCTAGTTATGTCAGGTAACTAGGTTTGCCACTTCTCCAGGTTTCGTCTGGACTAGACTGCAGGTTTGGACCTGGAGTCTACAGCTTCTGGGGGGAAATCTCAATTTCCCTGGGTCAGCCAGAGATGCTCCTGGGAGCCCAGAGAAATCGGGGCTTCTGTGGCAGTAGGGGGCAACCATATCATACTATGAGTAAGCGCTAAGCGGTAAGGACTTTCCTACCTTTTCCTGACATGGCACCTCCCGTATGGAGTGTCATGACTTCATGACATTCCACAAAGAGTGGTGTTACATCAGAAAGGAGCATAGCAACTCCTTTGCTCTGCCTCCTTTGGAGCATCGTGACATCACAATGCTAAGGGCTATGAATACTTTTGAAAGGGGTGTGTGGTCACACCATTTTGCTGCACCCCTGCCAACTTGACTCCACACCTTCTGGGTGACATCTTGAAGGTATGCGATAACCCAACTTCTAGCACCCTTTTTCTTCTGTCATCCTCAAAAGAGATGGTGCAGCTTGCATGCCACTTTCCTGACCTAGATTCATTCCCCATGGGCTTAGAGAATGAACCTTCCAGCAATCTTACCTGTGCAGTAGTGGTGCAGTATCAAGTTATTGTTCTGAGGTGTATATGGTCTTTAGTTCTAGCCTGAGGTAAGGGTGGTATATTTCAAAGCATATTCCTTCTGTTATTATTATTATTATTATTATTATTATTATTATTAGTAGTAGTAGTAGTAATTTATTTATTATTATCATCATCATCATCAACAATTTATATAGCACCAGCAATGTACCTGGTGCTTTACAAAGTAATTGAATAGACACAGTCCCTGCCCTAGGGCTTACAATCTGACAGACCGGGGGGCGGGGGGGGACACAAAGGAAGGGGAACATAGGGAGAGACAAGGAGTGTAACATTTACGAGGATGCGAGATCCCAGTTGCACACACACTTGGCTTGGTTACACTGAGAATGATGGCTGGTTGGTCCATGTGGTGAGGATATGAGTACACATACCTTAGATAACAGATTGTACTGGATGGAGGGTATCAGCAGGAGTAGGTGAGGGGAGTGAGGAGTCAGGAGGGCAAAGTGGAAGAGGTGGGTCTTCAGGAGGGATTTGAAGGTACAAAGGGAGGGGGCGAGGCGGATGTGGGCAGGGAGGGAGTTCCAGGCGTGAGGGGCAGCTAGGGAGAAGGGACGAAGGTGATTAGGGGAGCAGGGAAGGCGAGGGAGGGCGAGAGAGGGAACAGAGGAGGAGCAGAGTTCACAGACTGGAGTACGGAGGGAAATTAGCGCAGAGAGTTTGGGGGGAGCAAGGTTGTGAAGTGCTTTAAAGGTGAAGATTAGGAGCTTGTACAGGATTCGTTCAGGAGAGGAGGAAGAGAGGAGAGGAGGGGATGCACGTGGCTGAAGTGACGGGTGAGGTAGAAGACCCTGGCAACAGAGCTTTGGACGGAAATAAGGGGAGAAAGGTGAGAGCAGGGGATGCCAGTGAGAAGGAGGTTACAGTAAATCGAGGCCAGAGATGACCAGGGCATGAACAAGGGTTTTCACAGAGGAGACAGAGAGAAAGGGGCGAATCTTAGCAATGTTATGGAGGGAGAAGCGACACTGTTCCACTGTGTAAGTGTTTGTTTATGTATATTTTGAACTATACTTCCAGTCATCAGTAGATAGGGTTATCAGTCCCTTCTGACTTTCAGCCAAAATGGGCAAGGCTACTTCAGTAGGGGCAGGGCAAAGAGGCTGTCACACCCCCTTTCTAATGTAATCCTGCTCATTGTGGAGCATCATGATGCTCCAGAGGGATGGGGTCATGATGGAAAGAGGGTGGGACAGTCCCTGTGGCCTGCTCCCTTTCTGACATGGCTGTCCTAGGAACCCCAATTTCAGGGTTTCCATGGAGTCCAGTGGCTCTGGGTCAAAACTGGAACTGAAACAGCCAGCGGGGGCGGGGGGGGGGGGGGGGGATGCTCAAATAAGGCTCAGAAAAGTGCTAATTTTGAGCAATGCGCACTCATCCCGAGTGACAAGCACCAATTTTTCACAATTTCAGGCATCTCGTTGGTTTTCAACCATTTCGTTTGTCTCCCTCCTCCCATCTATTTCATTCATTCCCATTTGTTTTTGCCAGGAACAAAACAAAATGTTTCCCCCACCACCAATTCCCATTCTTCCTGGCCAAAATGAGGAGAAATGATCAAAACAAATGGAACATAAAATGACCCAAACCACCAGAATATGAGAAATAGGGGCTTAATTGTGTCGTATTGGCTACTGCGTTTGCTTGTTTCGGGTCAGACCATCTGGATTCGTCGGATTTGCTTGATTTCAAGGAGACTCATTTCAGCTCTAGTCAAAACCCAGTGTCTTACGGAGAAACCCAGAGAGGTGGCAACCCTGTCAGTAGAGCTTTACTGTAATTCACTCTGCAGCAGAGGTTCCCAAGGTTCACCTTACACGCCCTCTTTGGGGACTGGCAACAAAGGGTGAAAATAAACGTATAACTGCCATGGTCACTCCCGCAACGGGGGTGTGTGTGGAAGATGACGGCTGCCACATTTAGGACACACAACAAATGTGCATTCAACTGGGTCGGCCAGTGAGCCTTCTCCCACCCTACCCCCAGTGGGGGAACAGGACAAATGCACTGCCAAGCGGCCCTGCCCTATGTGTTGGGGAGTCCCATAGGAGCCCCCAATACACGGGGTCTGCAGCAAGGTGAACTGGAATGCCTCATCTGCACCTGCTCCAGGAGTCCTCTGGCCAAGATTGCCTGTCTTCCTGAGGCTCAAAGGCATTGAGTAGGCCAGGTGGGGCTGTGAGAGCTAAGTGGGGCATATGGTTGGCTGGGGGCTGGTCAGGTGACCAGAAGTCCTGGGTATTTGAGACTGGACTGGTAGCCTAGCTGAGGGGATTATCAGAGAAGCCTGAACAGAAGAAGTTATCTCCAGACAAGGGACCTAGGCTCGAGAGGCAATCCCTGGAACAAACACATAGCCCATTGTGTTTTAAAAACAAAAGCTCTGGTCAGGTAGCAAAAGCAGGGAAACAATGGTTGGGTTTCTAGCTCACCAACCCGAGCACTCTTGCATGTGACACCTTGGGCTACCAGACATCCTGTAGAGCTACCCCTTATTTCCAAACCAGCAAGACTCCATTCAGCCCTATACAGATGACAGACATAGCTCCAAAGAGACTAATGGAGCTCTGTAAAGCCCTATAGCACAGATACCTCTCACAGCTCACACCACAAAACAGAAATCTTACAGCTCCACAGAGTCCCACAGAACAGGTACCCTACAGCTCCATAAAACAGATACCCCACAACTACATAGTGCTCTTTACAACACATACTGTAGCTCCACAGAACCTCATCGAACTGAGATGCATGACACAGCTCCATAGAGCCCTACAGAACAGAAACCCCCCAGCTCCATGAAACAACACTATACAGTTCCATAGACCCCAGAGAACAGATGTCCTCCAGCTTCACAACCCCACAGAACAGACGCCCTTTGGATACCTCCACAGAACTTCATAGACAGGTCTGTAAACAGACCCCACCCTCCCAGCCCCACGGCACTCTGAATTCTGGGCATCTGCTATCCAGGTAATACGCCAACCCAGACACCAAACAAAAAGCTCGAAAGCTGGAGGAAAGCAGACAGGTGGTAATTGTAGCCCTCTGCTGAGGACTCCTTCCCACACAGCAGCCCTCAAGATAACTACCCGGGAAGACTGGAAACATTTGTCTTGAAAACCTTGAGTTGTTAGAATGGCTTACACAGCTGGCCAGGATTGGTGGTGGTATCAGGCACTGATAAAAGGCAGCAGGCTGGCTTGGAAAAGGGGGCCAAAGACGTAATGCTTTGCGTAAATGAGAGATTAGGATTGAAATTGGTTCTTTATTTTTAATTTTTACAAAAAAGGGGGGAAATAATACTCTGGAGATAAGACTTATGAGGAATTTCTCATGCCTTTGTTTCTGTTTTGAGTGGTTGTTGCAAGAAAGACAAGGGGAGGGGGAAGTCACTGCAGGTGTCAGCTGGAGGGAAAAACAAAGACCTGACTTGGTTTTATTGCCTCGAGGGACACTCGGAGAGAGAACATTTTGGGTGATGAGTTTTCGGATCTTGGAAATCTCTGTCTATCCAGGTTCTCATAAAGCCCCTGCATAATATAGTGTAGAACCACAGAATTATAGACAAGGAGAGTTGGAATGTATCTCAAGGTCATCTAGTCCAGCCCCCTGACATGAGGCAGGATACTCTCTATCATAAGACTGGCCAGAGGTCTCTAGACCTATGGTGCATGTGATCCACTTAATTCAGGCATCAACCTCTGGTGATCTACCACACTCCCTTCCTCTGGTTCTGGTGCTCCAGGGCAGGACCCCTCCTGCTAGCTCCCAGCTCTAGGGCAGCTCAGCAACTGGTCTCAGGAGTGGAGTTGAGCACTCCTCTCAGAGTGAGCCTTCCCTGCTGCACTGGAGACACTCTCCTAGCCCTCTTATCCCTGGAGACACTCCCTGAGGTGCCAATTTTGTTCCCTTCTCCAGAGGCAATATCCAAGGGGCTGGTCCCCCTCTTCACACTGTAATCTACTCAAGGCTAGCTCATGATTCACTGGTGGATCACAAACTACCTCCTGGCAGATTCCTGTCCAGTCATATCATGAAATACCTCACCTTCTCTCCTTAATAATAGGAATTATAGATGTCCAGCATGCTTGAAGGAATTCAAGAGCCAAGTACTGTTTTCAAAAGTGACCTCAGCAGTGTCCACATGACCAGGATACTCTCCCTCCCTCCTGAATTGATACCTCTGGGCTAATTATTACTCCAAAGGGAGCTAATCCTCAATTTGCTCGCACAAACACAGTGAGGAGACTCACCCGAGGATAGATGCGTTCTGAGAAGGGTCTCATTGTGCTGTTTACCTGGTTTATTCACTGTGAGAATGAAAAGTAAAATATCCACCTCACTTTACCTCCTGTTTCTTCACAGGTTATAAACAAAAATTGGTCACCTACCTCGGTGAATTTGTTTCTCTTCGTTCCACCTGTCAGTGCTCCGCACGGGTAGCTCTGCGTATGGCCGACAGGAGGCAGAAGAAGAATTTTTGTCCTGCGCATGCGTGGAGCTGCCCTGATCCAGTCGATAGCCAAGCCAAGAGTCGACTCGTGTACCCTGTAAGGCTTATGTACAATCATTAGAGTATGATCCGTCCCTTGGACATAATGGGCTCACTGAACTGTTAACTTATAACTACATAACTAGGTAATGAAGGTAATGATAACTGGTAACTCCTAGAGGGTCACTCCCTTAATCTAATGCTGTTTGGCAGGGAGGGCCGGAGCACTGACAGGTGGAACGAAGAGAAACAAATTCACCGAGGTAGGTGACCAATTTTTGTTTC
>QEPC01007483.1:1374477-1384957 GCA_003113815.1 Sphenodon punctatus
TGCTAGCCTGGCTGAAACTAGCAGAGCACACACAGGAGATCATTCAACACACAGACCAGGGACGCGACAGGCGAGGCGAGGGAGTACACCCAACACAACTGGCAGCCAACACAGAGGGGAGGGAGGGAGAGGTGATGACAGACAGACAGAAGGAATGCAGCTGCTTGAGCGCCATCACATGCCCGGGCGCAGGCAGGAGTCAGACTCGGTGCGACTCTATGTGAACACTGTGGGACCGGAACCGCGAAGCGCATCTGTGCCGTCTTGCCTAGGCGGGGGTACAAGGCTGCCAGTGGTGCTGTCAGTTAGTCTTGGGTTAATGTAATAAATAAGCATTTTAAAATTATTTAGATTAAAAAGTATGCCAAACACAGCAATAATTTTATGATTAACAAAACAAACAATAAAACTAGTTTACAAGTAAAAAAAAAGAAAAAAAGTTACATTTAACAATGGGGATTTGAACCAGCTACAAATTATATAGCAAGCAGGGACCTTAACAACTATACCAAGAGAGTTCTAATGCGGAAGTGCGGAATGAGGATTGTAACAAACTCTTCTGCATGGATCAACTTCATTCCTTCAACTTTCTGAGACGGTCCTATGATGTAAAAAATGACTCGGTCAGCCAATACACAGGTCACTTTAAACTCCCACCAGGAGTTTTGGTCAAAAAACTTTAGTTTGGAGATCAATTTACGTTTACATAAAAGATCAATTTGCCATAAAATAAAAACACCATTCCTTGAACTCCCACCCAGAACATGTTGTGCATGCATGTATGTATTGAGAAGAATGGGCAGTTACTGCGGCACAGAGAGACACACAGCACCAGCACTCAGCGTGACAGTACAGCGCAGCAGCGGCTGCATAGACATACTCCCTTCGCAGAACTGCGATAAAAAGCTCATGACTGTATCTCAGATATTAAATTGGCGGAACGCGGGAAAAGACCGCTGATTGTATGCGACAACGGTAATGATCAGCAAATCGGTGAAACACATACATGACGCATCTGCGGATTCTTGTAGCAGAAGAATTTCAGAATCGCGGGGTACCGGGCGGAATTCTGCGAGGCGCAACGTGGGATGCCGAGGTTTAGGAATGGAATTGTGGTGCAGTAACAGCTGCTGCTGCATCAGCCCTAGTGCCAGGGCTCCCGGATCCGGTAGCGGGTCCGCTGGCAGCGGCACTCCAGGCCGCTACTAGGCCTTCTGGGTCAAACTGAAAGGACTAGTAGCGGCCTGAAGTGCTCTGGAGCACCGCCCCCGCCGAACCCGAGGCTGCTGCTGTGGCCACCGGCGGACCCACGGCTGGAGTCCGACCTACCTGGAGGTGCCGGGAGTCCGGCTCCAGGTCTGGCGGTGGCCGCAGTAGTGGCTGCGGGTCCGGCGGGGGCAGTGCTCCGGAGCGCTTCAGGCCGCTACTAAGGCTGTGGTGTGTCTGAAGGGGGAGGTTATGTGTGTGTGGTTTGTGGTGGTCTGCATTTTTATGTTTGGGGAGGGGGTGCCAGCTTTGCCTTGCCATGTGGTTTGGGGTGGTTGGTGTGCCCCTGTGTACTCTGTACTTTTATGGAAATTCGTCTCTCTTACAATTTAGGGTCCGTATCTCTACATTTAGCCTTGGTCTTTCAGTCTCAATCCTTTTCCCTTTTCAGTTTGGCAGCAACATGCGTGGGTGCATGGAGCCTAAGTTGGAAGCAAGCATAATATGCGAGACTGTAAAACATCTTTATGGCTTACATGACATAGAAGTAAAGGCTGTCCTGTTCTCCCAAACCCATATAAAAGCTGCCCCTTGACCCACTCTTGTTTTCTAGCTTCAGTTTTGCTGCCAATCTGGAAAGGGAAAAGGATTGGGAATTAAAGACCAAGGCTAAGTGTGAATGTATGGACCCTAAGTTGTAAGGGAGAACAATTTGATAATGTACATTGTCTTGGCTGCTTTCGTGGCATGCGAGTTAACGCCGTGGCCTTAACTTGCAATTTTCATGCTTTCTGAAGCAGGACTGAATTTGTAAGGGCCTTAACTCCTTCCTTAAATTGAAAGGTTTTTTGATTATGGAACTTATATAATATCATTGTAGCAGAGGGGCAAGAAAGTCATTAATGAAACCCAAAGAAGCCAAAGAAGCCATCCAGGTTCCTCCCCCCACGCAACTTTTGTTTCCAACCCTGAAATAACCAATCTTAGCCTTTTCCTCGTCTTTCACGCTTTGGGGTTCACACTCATACTGGGAATATTTCCTGGGCTAATTTCTGGGTCTGAGCCTTGGCAAACCCCAACTAAACACAAAAAAATATGCCCTGGCTGTATCTACAGCATCTCAGACAGATGCTTGTCCAGCTGGTTTCTGAACAACATGCAATGGAGATTTCACAACCTCCCAGGGCTGTCGCTGTGCAGTGCCCTCAGATCCGTAGGATCTAGGCACAGTCACACACAACCACAGAGGAAAAGATCCAAAGGACATGTGCACTCGCCCATTGCACACATGCACACTCAGGATTCAGCCATCCACGTCCATGTTGCCACACAGCACCTGGCAAGACATGAGAAGCATGAAAGGTATAAATCCCCATCATGAATCAACACAATTTTCTGGATCACTGAAAATCTGGCTCTCTTCAAGAGGGCCTCATGGGTCTTTTGAACAAAAATTAATTACTCTTTGAGTCATGGCAGGAGAACCCCCAGCTAGGTCTCAAAAGAGAATTCTTGGTGAGTGCCGTTTCCATTGGAAACAGGGCTTTTGCTGAGAGTCATGCAATGCAGAAATGTACCAGCTTTCCAGCTGCTTTTGCCATTTTTGTTATTTTTTGCAAGTTGAACGGGATTGCTACGGGGCCGGTCCAAAGTCCTGTGAGTGCCCCATACGCATCCCTGGGGGCCGTGGAGACAAAAATGTGCCAGCTAAGCTCCGAGGAAGTGCTAGAAATTGCCTTAAAAGTTCTGTAAAACTGCCATAAAACTGTTGAAAAATTCCTGGAAGTGAAGAAAATGATTAAAAGTTCCGGAAGTGGCAAAAATGACCCAAAAAATAAATAAATGATGAAAGCACAGAATCATTTGAAACTGATGAAGTAGCGACAGACACTCGCCAGCACTCCCCAAAGGTTGGTATTTCCCTTTGGAATTGGAACCCTTGTTCTTGTCTCATCCCTAGTCCCAGCCTATTGACCAAATTTGACTCACAGCTGTTTTTAAATATGTTTCTATATGTGTTTTATATATTTGTTTGTAAGCCGCCCTATGCCTTTTTAGGGGTGGGTGGGATAAAAATGTAAATAATTAAACAAACAAACAAATAACATTATATTTGGCCTCTTTCCAATTTCTTGATCTGGCCCGCTGGATTCAGGCCCTTCCCTTGAGCACTGAAGAAGGAGAAGACAGTAGAGATCAGAGCTTGTACAAAAAGTAAGAGCTGGAACCACAAGCCATTATCATGAATAGAGGTAACATCAGGTATTAACTGGTACCTGATTAGTGCTCAATGGGCTACCTCATTACCAGTTTACTGTTTTGCATCCCAATTTTCTGACTTTCTGTCCCAATTCTTCCAAATTCTGGTGCTGATTTCTCATTTACCAATTGGTAAAATGGTAACTAAGTAACCCAGTAATGATAATACCCGGTATTTTCAGGAAATTGTGCACCTGACTCAGTACTCAGGAACTGATTATGCATATATTACCTGTGGGTAGCAAATGCAGTATGCGTTTCCGCTCTTCTCCTGAACTGAATATCTCACTAACTGAATATCTTCTCTCCCTTCCTCCACCATGCACTTTGCTGCATCTCTTTACCAGGCCTATATCTCTCTGCAGTCTGCATCTTTAAGGCCGTCTCAGATAATGCTATTATTGTAGCACAGATAGTAATTCAGATTCTATTGATTTAACAGAAATACGAAATCTGAGAACTCTGGATAATGGGCCAACCACTCCTCTGTATTTTTGGTGTGGTCCTACTGGCTATATTTAAATTGCCAAAACCGCCCCCAAACAATAATGGTTCCACACCTCTGAAATGTGGCAGACAGGTGTTCTCATTAAGAGACTCATGGACACTATTTCTGCCACCACTATCAATCTGCCACCAAAATCTCCTACTCCCTAAACTGTCCTCACCCCTTCTCCCATGTTGCCCCCTACACCTGGAACTCCTTCGCTGAGTTTAGATTCCTTCTATTCCCTCCATCAAAACCTTCAGATCCCTCCAGAAAACTCTCTTTTCTTTCCCCTATCTCCATATCCTCACAGACTGCTCGCTGATCCTCCCTCTGCTGCCTTTCAGTCAGGTCCCCTTCTACCCTGTAACTAATCTAAGTATGAGCACACATGACTTCTCAACTTTTTGAATGTAACCCTGGGTGTCCTTAGACATAAGGTGTCTGAATGTGTGTTTTGACCTTGATATGAACACTGGTTTGGCCATGTGTTCACCATGTGGTGCTGTTTAGACACACAGCCCATCTTGGGGCAAATCGGTGTTTTGCTCGCCACCTGATCTCAGCATGCAAGCGCTAGTACCTCGTTCCCCGTGTTGTACCTGCTAACATGCCACGCGATATCATTAGACATGATGGCCACGTGTTTAGCTGGAACATGCAAATTATCCTTGTGATGCAATAGTGTTCAATGGGTGACCAAATTGGTGTTGGGATTGTTATGGTGCTTACACATAAGGCCAAACACGTGCTTAGGGCTTTTGACACCCGATCTTTGTTATGTCTAAAGACACCCCCTGTCTTATTGACACCAGAATTCCCTATGTTTCCCTCTCCCTTGTTTTCCTTCCCTTGAGTATCCCAGATTGTAAGCTCCACAAGGAAGGGACCTGTTTCTAATTAATGACTGTTCAGTGCCAGGTATGTTGCCAGTGCCATTTAATAACAACAACAGAAGATGACAGAAGTGTGTACACAAGTAGTCCAATGCACAAACACAAAGTGATTCACTCAAAGAGAGGCTAAGAGATGGTGTGCCCACATCCTGAATATTGCATGTAGTTCTGATCACTTATTCAGATATTCAAAAAATGCAAATACCATTTGTGAATACGAAATCCAATATTTGCTTCAGCACTATGGTTACCCATTCTTGAAAGGATACAGCAGAACTGGAAACGCTCCAGAGAAGGGCAACAAAGATGATGAAAGTTATGGAATGGTTTTTGCATGAGGAGAAACTCAACAGATTAGGACTCTTCAGTTTAGAGAAAAAGCAACCGAGGGGGGACACGATAGACGTTTACAAAAAACATGAGAGGTGTGGAACAAGTAAATAGCAAGCTGTTATTTACCCGTTCTCAAAATAACAGAACTAGGGTACTCTCTCTGAAATTAACTGGCCGCCGATTTAGAACAAAGAAATGGAAGTAATTTTTCACTCAACATACAGCTATCCTGTGGAACTCATTGCCAGAGGATATGGTGAAGATCATAGGCATACTTGGATTCAGAAACAGACTGGATAAGTTCTTAGTGGATAGGTTCATAAATGTCTGAAATGGATAGCTCATTTGCTACTCGTGGGTAAAGCCTGCAACTTTGGGTACTGTATTGGGTGCCCAATGAGTATCTGAGTACTGATCAGGTAGCCGATTACCAGAAAATACTGGGTATTACCATTACCAAGTTACTGAGTTACCAATTTACTGATCGGTAAATAGGTAAATCAGTAAAGGAATTGGGATGGTAAGTCAAAGAATTGGTACTGGAAATCAGAAAATCATTACCAGAAGTTGACAAATTGGGACAAAACTCTGTAATTTGGTAAATCGGCAGGGACATAGCTATAATAAGTGCAGCAGGTGCTGATCCACAAGGGCTCATGTGCCTGGGGGGCCATGCATATAACATGCCTTTGCACACTGGAGCGGAATGCCCCAGCGGGGGCCCATTTTGTCTTCTGCACCAAGGCCCATTCCCACCTGGCTACACCTCTGTACATCGGGTAGCATTATCGACTACAGATTAGTACCTGATGTTACTGGGTTGGGTCGATTACCACAATATTGATTCCAGCAATACTCATTTCAGCTCTAACTATTAGTCACAACTTCAGCTGGGAGAAAACGGTAGGAAATGGATCACTCCATTATGACCTGTTGGGCATTTTCCTGAAGCAACTTAAGCTGCCTCTGTCAGAGATGGGATGTTGTGGTAGATGAGCCACTGATCTGACCCAATATGGCACCTATGTTCTCTGCCAACCATTGGGTAATTAATCCTAGACAGGTTTTGTTGGCTATGGTTTACAGCTCGGAGCCTGTGGTTCTGAGCTTTGATTTGAAGCCATCACATGGCTTAGAATTCATTCCCATCCAGCAAAGCTGACCTTTCCTTCTCGCCTCCACCTCAGATATTAGAAGCATGTTGAGTGGTTTACCTTGGACTTCAAAGTTCCTGTCTCCAGGAGGCAATGATGCACAACTGAGCACGATCACACCTTCCCCGACACCCCTTTGACATGTCTGCGCACTGCGGACTGGCGAGAGGCATCGGGTCAGGTCAGCAGTACACCAAGGTAGCCTATCTGGCAGGGCAAAGAGAAAGCTAACCCAGCAGGGGGCTGGAGAAACAAAGCACTCCGAGGAAGAGGCCTGAAAGGGATCCTGATGACTTCCATATTATTTCCAGTAAATTTTGTGCTGATTCTTGGCACAAACACCGGAAATGAATAGGGTAGGTCAGGAATGTAAATAAAGTGAAACATTTGGATTTAATCTAATCTATAATTATAGTATCCACGGCGGAGGCAACAGCGGCTGGTTGCTGCTGCTGCGTTTGCTGCAGAGAGGAGCCGGAGGGGGTTTGATCTCTCTTTCCAAAATCTTTCCTTGCTTGGCTTCTAGTTCCTGGCTTTCCTCCAAGTGCTCTGAATTAAACTCACTTAAGCTGGCAACCCTGTGCTCCAGGTACAGCTCTTGCAGACCAACTTCTCTAACAGCTCAATAAACCAGGGCCCTCAATACAGCTAAGTAATTAGGTGACCTAGGGGAGATAGGGTGCAGGGCAGGGAGTTTGTGGTCTCTGGGAGGCAACTCTGTGACCCCCAGAGAGGAAAAGATGGGTTAGACATTCCAGGCTGGCTTAGCGGTGCTGTTTGTGGGCTAGGAAATTTTGAGCTGTTGATACGAACATTGCTTAGACTCAGACCACTTTCTCACGTACGTTAATACATACCTATCAGCGCCGTGGGGAAGTCTAGAACTCACAAGACACGCAGTCTCTGTCTCGTGAGAAGGGCAGAAACATGGATCTTTGCTGGTAAAACATGGTAAGAGCAAGGAAAAGGAACTTTGCTGGATGCACATGTTTGTCGGTAAAGATCCACATTTCCACACTTCTCAGGAGATGGAAGCTGCGCATCTTTTGAGTCCCGGACTTCCCCGTAGTGCAGATGGGTGTGTATTAATGTGCATGAGAAAGCGCCCGCAGAAGTTGTTGAAGGATCTTCCCATTTGGTGGCCATTCAGTGCTGATAAAAAAAGAACCTCAACTAGGCCTGAAATGGTTATTCGTCTCTATCTGACAACTGGATGAATTCATAGTAACTGATCTATTCAGACAAGGACCACTTACCGAGTGGTATCAGTTTTACTGATTTATTATGTTTACTGCATAATGCCACAGTGTGCCATTTACCAGATGCCATTTTGCTATCTACAATTTGTCCTTAATTGTTTTCCAGTTTACTCCCCCTCCCTCAGGACTTGGTTTCAGGCTAGTAATGGTAAAGTTCAGTTATGTGGGAGCATGGTAATACAATAATATGGCAATGTGGTAATATGATAACAGTAATATAGTAAACCATGGCAGTATTATCTGATTATTCAGTTTGTTGGCTAGCTAGTGCGGTAATTAGTTATTGCCTGGATAACTGCCAAACTATCTGGAATAGCGGATATGAACCGCAGATAATAAATTAACTATTAATTTATTCATCTAGCTTCAACGTCTTAGCCCAGTTCCGTAGGTCACCAAGACATCATCACAATGTGCCTGGTATTGCACAGTCAGAATTAGAGACAAATCCCTATCCCAAGGGGCTTACAATTTAGAATGGATAAGGGAAAGGAGATATAGGGAGAGACAAGGATACGTTCATGAATCTTAGAAGTTGCAGTTGCACGTGCTTAGCTTAGCTACAAGGGAAAGAGGAGGATCCTGAAGGATTTTAGAATGTTTATGTTTAGTATTTTGATCTTGGTATTTTGTAGGGCTGAAATGAGATTTCACCAAAATGGGGAATCTCCTTGAAATCCTGGTTCCCGATACCATCTTGGTCGAATTGAGAACCTCTTGGGTCTAGACAATGTCTTGATCAACATTTTGTTTCTCGATTTACTGAGTTTCTGCTTACCAGGATCCTTTACCACTTTGCTGTTTACTGCTTTGACATTTACTGCTTTGCTGTTACTTTCAAACCTGAGAGGTAACACCGACGCAACACCGCATTCCTTGCACTCCATTTCCCCGGGCACTTCCTTGTCATTCATTGGCTGGTAACTATGCAGACTCTTTTACTAATCTGTAATCCCTTTGCAGATTGGTCAAAGCAAATGGAGCAACATAGAACAACAATTCTGATTGGAGGCACTGGAGTGGAGGTTAAGGGGCACTACGAGGAGGTTAAGGGGAGGCAAAGTGATTGGCTCAGAAATGCGGAAACAACAAAACTGTAAGTAAAATGGTACCCTCAGCAATGCAGTAAGAGGCAAATGAATGCTGTGTGGTATGCAGTACATGGCATGTGGTAAATGGTCAGTTGAAAGTCAGTAACTCAGGACGTTATCTTTTGTATTGCGAGAATCGAGAAATCGCATCAGGATTGTAAGGAAATTCATCCTAGTTCCCAATATGGCAAAATTACTCACAAGCAAACATTTTGCTGCTCATTTCAGCCCTCGTTAATATTCAGTACCTCACTAATTGGGAGGTACTATAGCACCACTGAGTAACCAAATGCAACAATAATAGTAACAGTAGTAATAATAATAATAATAATACCAAACAACAAAATTCAAAATTCTAAAGTAGCCAAAACCCTGAAATAAAGACAATGGAGCTGATCCCATGCTCTGTGGAGCGCTGTGCGGAGGACGTGCATGCGCGCAGCTGCACATGCAGGGGGCATGGGATCAGCCCCAGCAAAGAAACAAAATAATGCAATAATTTTGCAATGATGACAAAGAAAAATGTGGATATTTTTTTGTGGGAATGAATATGCCAAGTATCCTCGTGAGTACAAGGTGTCATACTTGTCACAGCCTCTGTCACAGGTGAAAAGAAACCCAAAACACAAAGGATGAAAGGGCATTCATGTTTGGCAAACTGAAATTTAAAAAGGACAGAAAAGTTAGAAAAAAACAAACTACAGAAAGCTAAAAAACAGAGAAATCAACAAGTTGTTCTGCTTTGTGGAGTTTTTTTTTTTTTTTTTAAATCCCCACAAACCTAGCACTGATCTAGTGAAGAACATGTCAGGTGATTCAAATAGATTAATTGTTTTAGGTAATCCAAACATAAGAACATACGTAGTGCCATACTGATTCAGACTAAAGGTCCATCAATCCCAGCATCCTCTCCTCCGACAGTGGCCAACCTCGATTGCACGGGAGAAGAACCAACAGTCACAATGCGCAATCCATTCCCCATTGTTCACTCCCAGTTCCCTATAGTAAGAAGTTCATCCCGTAAGCTACTTGGTTAATAGCCATTAATTGACCTACTCTAAACTTATCCAGTCCTTTTTAATTCCAGATATACTACTGGCCCTGACAACGACCTCTGGCACCAAATCCATAGGTTAATTATGCGTTGAGTGAAAAAGTTCTTCCTTTTATTTGTTTTAAATCTGCCGGCAGCTAGTTTCATGGAGTGTCCCCTAGTTCTAGTACTATTTGAGAGGGTAAATAACTGTTCCCGATCTACTCATTCCATACCACTCAAGATTTTATAAACCTCTATCATGTCCCCTCTCAGTCTTCTCTTCTCTAAGCTGAAGAGACCCAGATTGTCAAGCCTCTCTTTGTACGGAAGCCGTTCCATACCCTTTATCATTCTCGTTGCCCTTCTCTGTACCTACCTTTTCTAGTTCAGCTATGTATTTTTTAAGATGAGGCGACCAGAACTGCACACAATATTCCAGGTGCAGTTGCACCATCGATTTGTATCAATGCATTGTAGAAGCATTATGACATCTTCAGCTTTATTCTCTATCCCTTTGCGAATAACTCCTAACATTCTGTTCGCTTTTTTGAGTGCTGCTGCACATTGGGCTGAGGATTTCAACGTATTGTCCACAAACACTCCCAGATCCTTTTCCTGAGTGGTAACTCCTAGCTTAGTACCCAGCATTGTGTACTCATAGTTTGGATTATTTTTCCCAATGTGCATCACTTTGCACTTGTCCACATTAAATCTCATCTGCCATTTAGATGCCCAGGCACCCAGTCTTGTAAGATCTTG
>QEPC01007483.1:1385979-1398962 GCA_003113815.1 Sphenodon punctatus
ACCCCCCAGGGATCACCCCTACTAAAGTTCAGTGCGCTTGCTTACCTTGCGGAGCTCCGCCGGCGGCGGGCGGTCCGGAGGCCTCAGCGCCGGCTGTGGCTGCCGGCGTCAGAGACGCTCTAGGCCTTCCGGGGAAACCCGGAAGTTCGCCGGAAGGCCTAGAGCGTCTCTGACGCCAGAGTCTCTGACTCCTCCAGAGTCACGTTGATTTGTGACAGCTCTTCCAATTCATCATTTACAAAGTAAGGTTCAGGCGTGGGTATCTCCCCAACATCCACTGCAGTGAAGACTGAAGCAAAGAACTCATTCAGATTCTCTGCAATGTCCTTTTCCTCCCTAAGCACCCCTTTTAGCCCCTGGTCATCTAACAGTCCAACTGACTCTCTGATGTACTTGAAAAAGTTTTTATTATTAGTTTTAGCATCTTTAACAAGTTGCTCCTCAAATTCCTTTTTGGCCTGCCGTATTAACTTTTTACATCTACTTTGACAATGCTTATGCTCTTCCCTATTTACCTCATTGGGACTCGTTTTCCATTTTTAAAGGATGCCCTTTTGACTCCAATAGCCTCCTTCACCTCAACATTTGGCCCTCTTTATACCTTTCTTACTATGTGGAATACATTTAATTTGAGCTTTCAAGATGGTTTTAAATAGTCTCCACACTGCCTGTAGACATTTAATTCTTGCAACTGCTCCTTTAAGTTTCTTCTGACTAGTTTCCTCATTTGTACATGGTTCCCCTTTCTAAAGTTCTATGTTACCACAGTGGTTTTGTTTGGCATTTCCCCTCCTGTGAGTATATCAAATTTGATTATATTATGATCACTATTGCCCAGCGGCCCCAGCACCGTTAACCCTCGCACTAAATTCTGCACTCCACTTAGGATTAGATCCGGAGCGGCTCCTTCTCTTGTTGGTTCCAGGATGAGTTGCTCCAGGAAGCAGTAATTTATGACATCTAGAAATTTTGTCTCTGCATCCCACCCTGAGGAGACATTCACCCAGTCAATATGAGGGTAATTGAAATTGCCCATTATTACTACGTTTCCGACTTTAGTAGCCTGTCTAATCTCCATTAGCATTTCACGGTCAGTCTCACTGTCCTGGTCAGGAGGACGATAGTACAGGCCGACCGCTATACACTTCCCCATTAGACATGGAATTTCTATCCGCAGAGATTCCAGAGTACCGTTTGCTTTCTTTACAATATTAATCCTGCTTGACTCAACGTTGTCTCTTACATATAGCACCACTCCACCACCAGTTCGATCTACTCTGTCATTTCGATATATTTTGTATCCTAGTAATACCGTGCCCCATTGGTTGTCCTCATTCCACCAGGTCTTTGAGATTCCTCTGATGTCTGTATCCTCATTTTATGCAATACAATCTAATTCTCCCATCTTACTTTTTAGACTTCTAGCATTTGTAGACAGACACTTAAATGTAGCCTTTTTATTTTTAATCTGTTTATTGTAAGTAACTGTTTTAGTTATTTGGGGATCAACAGAGTTTGACTGTTGCAAACTGATTTCCTCCCCGAGCTCCCTGGGGATTTTTCCTGTCTTCTATATTAGGATACTCTAATTCCCCTGAAATAATGGCATCTTTTGCAGTTGCCTCAGCTCAAACCATGTGTTGCTCAGCACCTGTTGGCTTTCCCCTAGTTTTCAGTTTGAAGACTGCTCTATCTCCTTTTTAATGTTTAGTGCCAGCAGCCGGGTTCCCCTTTGGTTAAGGTGGAGCCCATCCCATCGGTATAAGATCTCCCTTCCCCAAAACGTTTCCCAGTTCTTAATTAATCTAAAGCCCTCTTCCCTGCACCATCATCTCATCCACGCATTGAGACTCCAGAGCTCAGCCTGTCTCTGGGGTCCTGTGCGTGGAACTGGGAGCATTTCTGAGAATGCTACCCTGGAGGTTCTAGACTTCAATCGCCTACCTAGAAGCCTAAATTTAGCTTCCAGAACCTCCCTGCTACTTTTTCCTATGTCATTGGTATCCACATGTACCACAACAACCGGCTCCTCCCCAGCACTCTGGAATTCTGTCTAGGCGATGTATGAGGTCCGCTACCTTCACACCAGGCAGGCAAGTTACCATTTGGTCCTCGCAGGCACCAGCAACCCGGCTATCTACATTCCTAATAATCGAATCTCCAACTACCATAAGAACATAAGAAGTGCCATACTGGGTCAGACCAATGGTCTATTGAGCCCAGCATCCTGCCTCTGACAGTGGCCAGTCATGGTGACCTGGGAGAAGCACCCAACGGGTCACCATGCTATCCATTCCCTGTGGGTCATCCCCAGGCTCCCGACAGTAAAGGGTTTTGTTCCCCAATCCTATCTGGCTAATAGCTGCTAATGGAACTATCTTCCAGAAACTTGTCCAAACCTCTTTTAAACTCAGCTATACTGCTGGCCTTGACCACCTCCCCTGGCAGTAAATTCCACAACCTAATTGTACGCTGAGTGAAAAAATACTTTCTTTTGTCTGTTTTTACTCTGCCACCTGTGAGTTTCATGGAGTGTCCCCTAGTTTTAGTACTAGTTGAGAGGGTAAATAACCATTCCCTGTTTACAAGTTCCACACCACTCATGATTTTATAGACCTCTATCATATCTCCTCTCAGCCGTCCCTTTTCCAAGCTGAAGAGCCCCAACCTATCAAGCCTCTCCTCATATGGGTGCTGTTCCATAACCTGGATCATTTTTGTTGCCCTTCTCTGTACCTTTTCTAGTTCCACTCTGTCATTTTTGAGATGGGGCAACCAGAACTGCACACAATATTCGAGGTGCAGTTGCCAGCCTATTCCCATAGCCAGCCTATTCCCACCCTCCTGGGAACCACCCCCTGGAGACATATCCTCGGTGTGAGAGAATAACACAACGGGAAATGAACACATGAACAATATGTTAGATACATATTCATGGAACCTATGGTAGGTGTCAGAGGCCCATTTCTCTGTTAACATGAGGGGATAACATTTCCCTTCTCTGGGCCACTTTGAAAATGAGTACAAACTCTGCAAGCTGGATAGGAGTTGGGTAGAGGTGACTAAGGAATGTGTTGGGATGGGGAAAAGAAGGAAAGGCCATCGATCATGGATCTAAGCCATGGATTAATCCCCTGTCCTTGTGTGCATGCCATCATCTCCACTCCCTTCCTTTTAGTTCATTCTTTCAGTGCTTGAGGTTAGGAACCGGACCCAAGGGCCAAATCAAAGAATTGCAAAGGGGCTAAATAAAAACAGCCAGGGGAACAGAATTGGCTCTCAGACTGGAGGTTTCTCACTCCTGCTTTAAATGATGCTGTCAAACTACCGGGTTTGGGGCAAAAGGGTTTGAAGTGATACAGCACAGAGGACATTGTATTCACCCGGTTACAACACAACAGCTCCCCACGGAGTTGTTGAGATCTGGACGAATCCCAGTTGAGAAACTCCCACAAAAGTTATTGTTCCTCCAAAAGAAAAGCAAACAAAGCCAGCAAAGAGAAATTCAATAAAGAAGCCACTGTCCTGTGTTTTTGTTTCTTCCAGCCAGCACAGGTTCAGAGCATTAGCTTCTTTCACTGACCTGGCTCTTCTCACTTTAGGTCGCAACTGGAAGGCTACTGAAATAGTGTTGGGACTTGAGCCTGAGAGAGCAAGGTTCAAACAAACATCATTTGGAGTCAGCCATGCTGGCCTCCTTTGATTCTTTCCATCTTTCTCCTTGTGGGTATGGCTTATCATGGGCTTCTAATGTTACTTTCTTTAGAGACTACCGGCCATCCTCAACTTCATTTCCCCTTAGTTTTTTCTAACTATGGAGCCTTGCCTACTAGTTTTTTGACTTTGCTGAACATCATTATCCTCATGTTACAGGGGAAGAAAAGAACAAGGTGGTAACAAAGGGAATAAGTGTCAAAGGGTGAAAACAGACAGGACAGTTGTCCATGTTGACCCACAATGGTCCGGAAGTCACCTTCACGTTTGTTCAGTCACTGCCAGATGTTCAGCCAGGTATGCCCCAGGGCGGGCGACCAGCTGCTATGGGACGCATCTTCCAGAGTATCTTGGAGATGCATCTCGAGCCAACGGCATGGGCATGTCTGTTAGGCCTGCCTAGCCCTCAGATCCGTGGACTGGTCCGGAGAAGCGTGCTCACCTGGCCCACTGAACAGCAGATCAGGGGGTCTGGAGGAGTGTGCTCAGCCTGGGCTGCCACACAGCTGATGGTGTGGCCATGGAGTTCCTTAGAGGAGCACGCCCCATTGCTGTTTGGAGGACTGGGTGCATGAAATAAGCAGGTTGGGTGGGGTGGGGTCCCCATCAGCTGTTTGGTGGCCGAATGCATGCATCAAACAGCTCATGGGGGGGTGAGAGCAACCCATCCCCCTGTCAGCTGTTTGGTGGCAGCTCTTCCCAGGGCATGATCCTGCTGAGCAGCATTGGTCTGGGAGTCCTGTCCCATATGAACAGCTGCTCAGGCTGATCTGGGGAGTAGAGGGACCTGTGACATCAGCCCCCACACCCGGTTTATGGGGGAAGTGCTGCATGTGTGAACAGCCCTCCCCGCTAATTGGAGAAGTGGTGGCTGCAGTGGTACACCCCTGGGCAGGCCCAACTGCCTTCATGGGCGTCCCTAGGCATATGAACATAAGAAGTGCCATACTGGGTCAGACCAATGGTATTGGTCCATCTAGCCCAGCATCCTGTCTCTGACAGTGGCCAATCACGGTGGCTTAGGAGGAGTCACAATGGGGGATCCATTCCCTGTTGTTTTCCCCCAGCTCCTGTCATGCTGCCTGATCCTGTCTGGCTAAGAGATAAGAACATAAGAGCATATGGAATATGTGCAGTCGTACATGGCCCCACGCCAGCCGGGGCCCCACACCTGGGGGTGACAGCCTTATGCAAATTATTTAAATTATGAAAATTAGGCCCCGCACCAAGACTTCGCACATGACCCTGCATGGTCCCGCAAATCCTGGGGCCGGCCCTAGCTGCTTCACTACCATCATGTCCGTTTTCACCCAGAGTTGAAGTCAGAACCTGGATATTTTGGGTTCTAAAGTCCTACGCCATAACATCAAGGCCACCCCACTTCCCACATCCGTTCAGAACAGAAGAAGAAGGAAAGTGTTCCTCCCTCCTCCAGTGTGCTTGACAACAAGCCCAAGTGATTGGATTTCACTGGAGTCAAATTAGCAGCAAGTACTGGGGCCGTTCCAGACTCTCCCTGGCATCTTTCAGGGCAGCCTAATTCCCTGTGATAATATATATTATATATTAAAAAAACCAGAAACATTTAAAATTATGAAATGGCAAGCGTGCTTTGGAAACGGCACGCGTAATAAAGGGATGTGTAATACTTGCTTTTGCCTTTTTGGAGGCTGTCTACTTATTTAACTGTGGAAGGAGGTGTGGGAGGTGAAAGGAAAGTATTAATCAAGAGCTTAAAAAGTTCTCGTTGACAGTCCATTTGCCAGCTCTTGGCTTTAACTGCCTTTGTGGTCCCATAAAAACTTTCATTACTCACGGCAAAATGGGCTTTAATTATTACAGCCACTCTGACATTAAGCCCTGGGTTGGTCTCTCTCTCTCTCTCTCCCCCCGCCCCTCCCTCTCCCTCTCTCTCTCTCTCTCTCTCTCTCTCTCTCATGTGGTGTTTGTTCCCCATACTCTTTGCCGCCCCTGTGCTCCACTAGCCCCTGGGGGGATGTGGGAAGGCTAAGTGGGATGCAGCACACAAATAGAGCGAAAGGGGGGGAATTATGACTTATTCGGATAAGGCACTGGGCTTGCACTCTGCAGATCCTGGTATTAATTTTCAGCCCTGCCACAGATTTCCTGTATGACCTCAGCAAGTTATTTAAGGACAACAAAAATGACACCTACCTAGGCTCAGTTGAGATTCAATGGAAATTAGGTACCTTAAGTACTGTTTTTCCTGGCCCCCAAGTGCCTGTCAGTGTCCACAAGACCACAAGCCTCCCGATCCCCTCCAACTGATAAAGAGAAGGGACTGACCCCTTAGTGGGTGTGGCTGCATGCCGGTGCCAAGCTGCTGCCCACCCGCTAGCAGAGGCATCAGCAGCTATCTGCTGTATCTGAGCAACTCTATGGAAGATGCTTTTTTATCTTTCTGCTGATTTGGATCTATTTTCTCCCTTAGGGGATTGCTCCTGATTTATGTGCTGTAAGTCAGAATCTGGCCCCAGGAAAATAACATGGATGCCGGGAAGCTATTCAGCAATCTAGTGCTTTCTCTTCTGTCCATGTGGAATACAGTTTGTCTATCTGGATTACCTGGTCAGGTACCGGGCAGTACAAAATCACTCAGCTACCATTTTCAGATTCATCCCCTATCTCTCTTCAGTTGGGGAGAGCACAGCTTTTTAAGGCACAACAGTCCCTGTAAAAAGCCAGACCCATGTTTGTAAAGATAACCACGTAGCTAATGGAGCATAGGATAATACCCAGAATGCCTTGCACTGGCAGACATATCCCGGGCATGGGGAACCTCCAGTTCACAGGCCACTTCCATCTTAAATCTCGCCCAATGCAGCTCTCCTTTGGCGGTTTTTGTGGTTTGCTACCGGGTGGGTAGTAGCCCAGAGGGGTGAAATAAGAGACAGAGTGTGCTCTGCTTCATCCTGGTGGTGTATGAGTTCCCCAACCTCAGCCTCTCACCACTCAGGCAGTGACTGGAGCTTGTATGGTGGGCAGACAGGCAGAGGATGTTGCTTTCTGGGGGAAAGCTTCTAGGGTGGTCCATTGGCCAATTTTGAATGACCAAATCGGTCTTGGCCCCTCATACCTCAGGGACTACCTCACCCTCCGTGCCTCAGAGCAATTCCTTCGGTCCACCAGGGGCACCTTTTTGGAGGTCCCCCGTGTAAAATGGGGGGCCACAATGGAGAGGGCGTTCTCGGTGGCTGGGCCGTGACTTTGGAACTTCCTCCCGGAGGAAGCCCGCCTGACCCCAAGTCTGTTGGCGTTTTGCCAAGCCTGCAAGACCTGGCTGTTCGCCCAGGCCTTCGGAGGGGAGGGTGGGAGGGTGGGGTAGTTGGGGGTAAATTTGGGGGTTTTAAGATTTTTTTTTTAAAGATGTTGTAGTTTTAGTATTTTTTATTGAATTTTATTGTTGTTATGTATTTTTGGTCCTTTGTAAGCCGCCCCGAGATGCCATAGGCATGAGGGAGGCAGCTAATAAATACAAATAATTAAATAAATAAAATAAATAAATATTAACTATTGCAGGCAGGGGAGCCAGCAGAGTTATCTTTGGGGGGAAGGGGGCAAAATCAAGAAGGAGTGGGCTGAATGGGAGTTGCTCCCACCCCGTCTCATCTAATCCTGCCCCCCCAATGGAGTGTTGTGATGTCACAGGGCTCCAGAAGAGGTGTGGCCACATCAGAAAGGGACAGGCAACCCCCTTCCGTCCTCCCCATTCCCAATATGGCCACCCCCGTTAGAGCACTGTGACATGAGAGTGCTCCAAAGGGGAGATAGTCATATCAAGAAGGAGCACGAGAGCCCCATTCATGCCACCATTTCCTGACATGGTTCTTCCTGTGGGGTGCTTGGAAGAAGTGGGGCCAGGCAAAATTTGGGGAGGGTGAAAGAGCTCCCCCTTATCCCATCTCCAAGGGGTGGGTCATGTCTGCAGACATAGGGCAATCTTTTATGTTGGCATACTACCAACGGCAATGGGGCCTGGGCTTGGGTTTGCCATCTAATAATACCAGTATAATCCCACTCCTCCCTTGTCACCCCTTCCTCTCCCATCCCCCTCACCCCCCTCATCTCTTACTTGTAGAGGCCATCAGGTTCCAGGCACTTGAAAATGACTGAATAGAGGCTGGTTTCAGGGACATCTCCATGGCTCCTGCCAGCTGCCACGCAGGAAGTTCCGAGGCCGGAGAGCAAGTCATCAGCAAAGCTCAGAGATTCTCCTGAAGACAAAAGAGGAGGGTGGAAAATTAATACAGGCAAATTGACCCCATGCAGAAATTCCAGCCTTGTCATTCAATAGTCTCTGAGCATTTCCCTAAAAGGAAAAAAAAGATGGTGGAGGGTAATCAATAATCCCAAATAGCCATATGTGGAACCATGAATATCTACAGAGTATATTGCCCACGGGCAGCAAAAGACCATCTTCAGATATTATAGCGTTGGAAGGGACCTCAAGTAACACCAAGACTAACTGCTTGCTCTAAGGCAGGGGTGGGTAACCTCAGGCCCGGGGGCCAAATGCAAGTTTTTATGTGGCCCCTTTCCAGTGACTGAATCAGGCTCCTGGATCCAGTCTCTATCCCCAAGCACTGCAAAACTAAGCTCAGCATAATGGAGCAGAGAGGAGGGCATGCACACACAGGTAGGGGACAGATCCATGATCTGGGCCCTTCTTTTCTTGAATACACCCGTTAAGCACCCCTGCTCCAACCTCTATGTGGTCCTCGGAGCTGGTACTAATTTTCAATGTGGCCCCTGGGACAGAAAAGGTTCCCCACCCTTGCTCTAAGGCAAGATACCCTGTACCTACAGAATCATGGACAGTTTATGACGCTTGTCTGGCTGGTATCATATTGAACACACAGGAACAGAGCAGAATGGCTGGGGGTGGACTGTGGTAACGATATCCCTCAGTTGCTTCCCTTCAAGACTGAAAGGACCTGAGCCTAATGGGATTGGGAGCTGAATGCACCAGTCACCTGCTATCTCAATGACCCAATGAAAAGCTGAAGAGTAGAGCCGATGGCCATTTCTATATTTGCTGATATAATCTACGGATATGGAATGGCATGCAGAGATCCGTCATGCTTTTAGTAGGTCTGGTTTGAAAAAGCCATTCCGATTTCATGAAAAAGCGCTGCAAAACTGGAATGGCTACTGAAAATATGGTCAGGATTCTGATCAGAATAAATTTCTGATCAGAATTTTGACTAGATGCTTTTGCACCTGTGCAAATGGTTATTGCCGTACAAAAATATGGCAGCCATCTTGTTACAGGATGGCGGTCATGTTTCATTTTGTTGCATGACGGCAGCCATTTTTACATGTGCAGAATGGCAGCCACCATTTTGCACATTTGCAAAAGGCCATTTTTTTTTGGTCCAGCCCAATTGGAGCTCAGAAAGAACACAACGCCCAGTTCCGACAGAATCAGAACCAAGGCAAGATTTTCATTTCAGCCCTCGTTTTTGGAAATTGATCTCTGCACATCTGTACTTTCAGCTCTCCACCTCTGTAGAACACCATCTTGCACAGGCACAAATAGACAGTATGAGTTTTTGTGCATGCACAAGTAACCAAAATACAGTATACATAATGCAGAAATATATTTTGGCTATTTGTGCATGCACAAAAATGCATGTTGTCTGTCTGTGCATACGCAAGATAATGACATGTATGGGTGGCAAGCTGGAACAGCCAATCCAGATCTCTGGTGGAATAGGGACTGGATTGCTGTCGGTCTCCATTTCATTTGATCCAGTTTGGGATAGGTGGAAAATAATCTGTTTTGTCTCTAACACATGGTAGGGAAAAGATTCTCCTCCCCCACCCCCGAGATTAGGAAACAAGGCAGCAGTTCCTAGTTCCTTACTAGTACTGAAACAGATATCAAAAATATTACCTATGGAAAATACCCAGCATTCCAGTTAGTTTGGTGATTATCTGGTAAGTAATTGGTTACTGCAGAGGTTAACCATCTAACCAGAATACTGGATATTACTTTGCCACTTAACAAAACTTACCATTTACAGCATTACTGCATAACCAAACCAGGTCCGGAGGAGGGAGAGAGTAAAAAAAATATATATATGGGCAAATTGTAGATCGGCAAACAGTAATCTGGTAAGTGGTAAAAGGTAATCCAGGTGCTAATCAGATAACCTTTGGTATCCAACCAGATACTGACAGATACTGTGATAGTGAGTCAGATACTGGATAGTACCACCTACTCATTTCAGCTCTACTCTTTATCTTGCAGAGCAAGGCGCTGTTTAAAAAGAAAAAGAGTGAGGTGTCTAGGAAGCACAGCCAGTTGAGGGGAGTTTCAAATACTCCTACATCCCCTTCTGCGTGGTGCCCGGGATCTGTGACTGGCTGACTCTCTTCATGCTAGTGGGGCAGAAACTGCTCTACACCCCATTGAGAAGAGAGCTGGAATTAAACAGGAGGTTGTCCCGTTTCTTAAACACAGAGAAAGATGTGTCCCCTCTGTCTCCAGCTGTTTTTACCATAAGGATCACACCGTTCATTCTGTCCTGAGCCAGAAATCCTGGCCCACTGAAATTGAAGGGATTTCTGCCACTCACTTCAATGGAGCCCGCCTTTCCCATGTAAGTGCCAAGGCTTTAGATTGCATTTCAGAGAACAATGGCTCCCTTCCTACATTTCTTTCTTTTCTTTCCTTCCCGTCTGACTGACGACCACAGAACTGCCACATAAATTCTCAACCTCCGGCATAAAATGTGAATAGTAACGCCCCTGTGGTAACAAAGAAGCAATACATAACTCCCAGGTAGGAACAAACAAAAGCATGTGTGTCTCGTCAGGAAATACACAATTCAATAATAAATGCTCTCCTTGGGTGGAGAAAAGAGCGGTAATAAATCCAGACCTTACCTAAAGGAATCTGAGGCTTAACTATTCATTTTAATGCACCATACACTCCTGTACATTCCACTTTTACTACCACATTCCTTATTTTAAGAAAGGCAAGCCTGATCCAAACTTTGGAAACGCTCAATTGGACAGAAAGATTGCCTTTTGGTTAAGGCACTGGACTGGGACTCAGGAGATCTAGCTTCAGCTGTCAGCTTTTGTCATCCTGACAAAGGCAAGTTGGTCAGGGAATGAGTAGAGCACAACTGGGCACCATGAAGCTGCAGGCACCTCCTTCGAATCAGGGGTGCCCAAACTGACCCGGCCCTGTTTGGGCACCATCGATGCCTGGTCGGGAGCTGACAGGCTGCTCAAATGCGGTTGCTGGGCTTTGAAAGTGAGAGGCCCCGGTTGGGACCACTGCAGAGGCTGGCTCCATAGTGGTTCTGGACAGAGCCTTTCATTTTCAAAGGTCACTTTGCCTACTACGGTGCTGCCTCTCATTTGAGAGGCACTGTAGGGGAGGAAGAGCCGGCCAGCTTTTGAAAGTGACAGCCCCAGCTGGAACTCCTAGCTGATCAGTTTCTCTGGGTAATGCTTGCATTGTTGGGCCTTGGGGAGCCCGTTGGGTGCTCAATGGGGTGCCTGGAAATGCGGGCATTACCCGAGGGTACTAATTTTAGAACCCACTGAAACACTAGGAATGAGATCTGTATCTGCTGGGGGCCGCAACTAAATAGCAGGAAATGGGTCCCCCCATTTATGACCTGTTGTACATTTCTCTGAAGAGGGCCAAGCTGCTGCTGTTGCCGACAAAATGCTGGGCTAGATGGACTGTTGGTTTGACCCAATGTGGCAGTGACTTGGTTTTTAGTTTGCTTTGTCTACTTAGACTGTAAGTTCTTTGGGACAGACTGTTGCTCACTATGGGGTCAATCCCATGCCCCGCACGCAACTCTCTCGTGCACATGTGTGCGCAATCCATGTGCATGTCCATAGAGAGCAAATTGTGCAGTGTGAATCCCACTTGGTTTTGCAACCAGTGTGTGCTTAGTGCACCTATATAGCATTCAGAACAATGAGGACCATAGTTGGGTCCCTTAGTGTTACCATAATATGAATACCGTGGGCCCAAACTTTGTGACTCAGAAAACCCAAGATTCAAATACAGTCCAGAGTTGGATCAGAACATTATGAATCTGACCCATTTGTTTAGCAGGAGGAGAAGGGGAGGGTCAGATGCTCAACTAGCATCGTGGCTTTACAGGCCTGCAAGTGAACCCTGGTGGGACCTGATCTGAAATGACAGTTCTCCATAGGGGGCATGGCCATGCTGGGAAGGGGTGGAAGAATGCCTTAGCCCCACCCTTTCTCTGACATACCCCTACCCCTATACTAATGTAGCCCTGCCCCTTACTGACTATTGTGACATTACAGAGCTCCCTGGGGGTAGAGTCACCTGGTCACATTGAGCACAGGCTCAGAAGAGACCAGCTGCAACAGTCATGGGATTGGGTCAGGCCAAATGCAGTCAGCCTTGGGCCCAGATTTGACCACAAATTCTGGCCTGAGCAGGGCTCTACATTGCATCAACAGAGCAGTAATATCCTATCATTTTCTCTCACTGCCATTAATATTTGGGTAGGTGGGTAGAGAGCAGGAGTGGGACTTCAGATGGAATTTTGATTATGGTTTCCGCCCTCCCACCTCCTTCAATTTGGTTCTTTTGAAAATCTGGATCTTTTTCGGATTTGTATTTTTGGTTTTGTATTTTTCCCATTGAAGTCAATGGGAAACCGAACCAGGAGTACTACAGTACACCCATCCACCCCAGCTCCTGGGGCAGTGGGTCCACCTCCCCCAACTCCATTCCCTGAGGCCTCGGCGTGGTAGTTACCAGCTTTGGAGGGCTTGATTGAAGCACTGCCACTGATGCGGGGGCTCCAGAAGGCTCCCTCGGCGTGGCATCCTCTCTGCTCCTTATTGTGCATGTGCAAAATGGCCGCATTTCGGTTAAGGGCAGTAGCCATTTTGCACATGTACAATAATATAATATAATAATATTTATTTGCGTGACAGTAAGTCATTGCAAAGAAGTAGTACATAGAGTCTAAAACAAGCATATAAAAAATAAAAAACCTCGGAATACGTCTCAAACAACAAAATAATAAAAACAATCTCATATTATAATAGTTGGCCCATTCAAAGGTGTCATGCCAGAAATATATATAGCCAGCCTGCCAGAAGGAAAGAGCAAAAGCATCAACTCAGCCACCCGCCATCCCATACATAATAGCCTGTGCAAAATTAGAGGCGGCTGGGGGAGCAGGAGGGGGCTCAGGGGGTGAGGGGTCTGAGGGAGAAGAAGGGGGGCTCTG
>QEPC01007483.1:1402240-1425453 GCA_003113815.1 Sphenodon punctatus
CTGCAAAGGAAGAGGATTGGAGCTGAAAGACCAAAGCAAAGTGTGGGTGCATGGAGCCTAAGTTGTAAGCGAGCACAGTATGCGAAGCCATACAACATCTTTACTGCTTACATGGTGTGGATGCTAAGGCGGAAGCCTTAACACACAATTTCTAGGTTTGTTAAAGTTTGCTTGGTATGAATCTGTCTTAACTAAGTTTGTAAAACTGTAGGTTTTTTGTTTATCTAATTACTACAAGACATATGGACAAAGATTTGGCTGGTTATTTTTCAACAGCAGTATCCATTTGCAACCCGACACCCTTGGCTGGGTCACCGCGAACTAGAGACCTCTGGAGTAGAGAACGTGTGTTTGGACGCAAGATACACACTCTACACTTGATTGATGGCCAAAGCTCTTTTGACTTGTAGAAGTGTCTTGCATTATCTGTTTACTATATTATATTTATTGTTGTTGCAGGGCTCTAGGGAAATAGCAGTAAGCCTGGGCAGGGACATTTGGAAGGGTCAGGGTGCAAAAGGGGCCAGAGGTAAAAAATGTAGGGTGAAGTACACACAGGGCTTAATTTGTGTCAGGGCTTGCAGGGCTCTGCCCTGGCACCTTTTCCAGACCCTATCACTTCTGCTGCTTTGCAAGACCCCGCCCACAATTGCATGCAAAAGCACAGGCTTGGGTCCAGTTCTCTGACAGGGTTGGGGATGATTGGTGGTGCCCAAAGGACAGTTGGTGGCGAAAGCTGTCGCCTGCAACAAGGAATGGCATTTGGCTAGTTCTTCCAGTTCCCAAGAACTGCTTAAGAATTCAGAACTGGGTTGTCCTCCCAGCCACCAGTTCAGGAGGGAAGAGCTGTGCTGCTACAGGTAGTGGAGGCAGAGGTCTTCCCCAACTCCTGGCCAAAACACTTGGCCAGCTTCTTTTCTGTGTTGGCGGCAGCAGTAGATTCCCTGCTTCACTTATGCTATTCACTCACTTACGCTAGGAATCACAAGGCTTATTTACCCAGTTTTGCATGATATCTGAAGAGGGCTTCATTTATGTTTGTGCAAACCACGATCAACTTTCTCAAGATAAGGGAGCTAACTCGGTGGAAAGAGTCACACTGTCATCAGGCCATGGGACTCTCCAATGGAAACGAACTTGGGCGTCAGAGTTTCTCTGACATTGATTCACTCCTGCTTGTTTACTTGCAGTGCACATAAAGCAGCTCACCAAGCATTTCCTTTGCTTTCTGCTTCACAGATAGCCCTTTCCATTTTGGTGCAGACAGAATCTAGGTCGCTATAGTTAGCATGGAGGCAAAGTGAGGCTGGTTAGTGAAGGAGGAAAGTGTGAGGCGGCTGAATTGAGACTGGATGAGAACTATTCTCTGTGATTAAGCTACTGCAGTTCCTAGAAAGTGTATGAGGAAGAGGGAACATGTGGGCTTCCATGTCGGCTAGGCCTAACAGCTTGTTTATGGCCCAGAAAAAACCAATCCTCAAAATATTACCAGCCACTTTCTTCTGATATGTTCCTCCTTCTCTCTTCCTCTTGCTCTCAACCTGTTTTTAATTTACTGCTGTGGGCATCTCTCACTCTGACCTCAATTCAATCGGGTTTAAAACAGGCTGAGTGTGTGTGTGTGTGTGTGTGTGTGTGTGCGTGTGTGTGTGTAGAAACTTCTATTTTTTTCTTTCTCCCTCCCTGTCACCCAATAATCATATATAGTTTGGTTCGTTTTGAAGTTTCGGCAGGAGAAAGATTAACCTTTTCTGCCTAACATAATGAAAACAAGGAGAAAAGTCTGTACAGATAAATAAATAAATCTGTGGGTCTGGAGCTGACGCGATCGTGTTTCAACCCTGGCGGAGTTGTAATGGGGAACAGGCACATTCCTTGCACAGCGGCTCCCAATTCCCTATCTGTTTTCAAGGAAAGAAAAACAACAGAATGTCAGAGGCCCGAGCGGGCATAAATGGTGGAACCCAGCAAAGGATAAGGGTGCCCCGTTAGGACTTCCATCCCTGACGATGACTTTCAATGCAGTGCCAATGTAAATAGAGGGAAGGAGGAGGCAGGCAACTTTTCACACCTGACTGGTTTGTTTTCTTCCCTCAGAAAACACCTGACTCACTGAGGCCTGTAAAAATGGGATGTTCTGTGTGCCCTTCCCTCCCACTATTTTCTACCTCGGGGCATGTCAATACAGAGGCAGATGATGGAGACTGGAGTACTGGTTTAAGAAGTATATTTTGAGGGCTGTTCCTGAGGAACTCAAATTTGGTGGGCTTTTAAGTTAGGCCCTGCCTGAGGGGGTAGGTCTGAGATAAACACATGTATTCCCATTCCGAAGGGAAATACTGACCTTTCAGGAGTGATTATGAGTGTCTGCTGATATTTCATCAGCTTCCGGTAGTTCTGCACATCTGCCATTTTCCACATCACTTTCTGGGACTTTTTCATCAGTTTCCGAGAATTTTACTACAGTTTTACGGCGGTTTTACAGCACTTTTATGGCAATTTCCAGCACTTCCCCAGTATTTAGCCTCACTGGTTGATCATGTTAATCAAACTTAATGACTGATGATGGGAATCCTATTTTCTGACCTCTGCATGATGTCTGAAGGGAACTTGCTTAGGCCTTAAGTATTGGTACTAGTCTTATTATCCTTAAGTGGTTAATTTCACATCTTTTGCCTTTAGGGTCAACCAGATACTGGAAGATAAATTACTGCTACTAAACAGAAGATGTTAAAATAACAGTCTTGTGTAATGACTGAACATGAAGACAGTCTTTCAGACTCTTGGATAGGAGTCCCAGAGAACCAACAATAGGGACACTTTAGATTTTCCTCTCTAGTTGCTTTCCTAAGGGCTGGTACGTAGAGACATTTTATTTGCCAGACTTTCATCCTCCAGGGCAGGCAATCCCTATGATGGTGACCTCCTGTGGGTTCAACCCTGAAGCCTTCTGGATAAGGAGGCTATTATTACTTCTTTTGCTTTCCCTTTTGCCTTAGAGGGTCTTCACAAATAGACATGGCCAGGCAGGGTGATCAAAGCCAGTCTAAGACCACTTTCAGACATCCCCCCACCCCCCCAATGCATATTCTGGCTGCAGGAGGGGGGGGATGCGCAGCCAGAATATGCGCGGGAATTGGTCGGTCTGAAAGCCCCTGCCCCCCCCGGGCGCGGCTTTGCCAGCGGACATGCACATGGATGCAGAGCTCAATTTCCTGCCCTGCATCCATGTGCATGTCTAGGGCGGTTGGTGTGGCTTTCAGACCGGCTGGTCCCCGTGCATATTCTGGTTGCGCATTCCCCGCTGCAGCCAGAATATGCGGGGGGGGGGGGGGGGAGAGAGAACAGCTGTTTGAAAGTGGCCTAAGAAATGTTACATCCTACCCAACCCACATCCAGAAGAACAGGGGAAATAGACTTACACACCAGAATTGACTGTACGGCCTCATTCACACCCCACTCACTCTCTTTGCAAGCTCACCATGTGCTTCTTAATGTGTCTTTATCTAGCTCCATAGCAACACACTCATGCAACTGCAATTTCCCTTGCATTTCAATTTTCTCCCCACCCTCACTTCCTTGTGGTATTTCCAACAAAGCAAAGAGCATGGATGATTACCCTTGTGCTATCCCATACATACAATGTTCCACATGTAGCATGAAACATGGAAAAGAGACAGAAACTCAGCTCTAAGACACTTTGGCCACACCTCTATGGTCTCTCGGAGGTGGGAACTGACAAACCAGAACTAGTGTAACAGGGAAAGAAGCTTGTTCTGGGATAAGCCATTAACATAACATGTTTGCTACCTGATCAAGTCAGATCACTGGAGGCAAGCCCTTTGCATCAGGTGGCAGAGAACAAGGGCCCATTGAGAAGCACATGCAGTGGGCAGGATTTCATGAAACACTCAGAATGTAGGTCTGTGCAAGAGCTGAAATGAATATCCATGGTGAATATTGTAACTGAAGAATTCACCCACTTTGATTTGGATCGGATGAAGATATTCAGTCCCGCTTTGCCAGATACCACCTTAACTACCATGCCCCCCTCTCTCTCAGAGGTCTATATACAGAAGGGGAAATAGTCTGGGGCTCAGGGAGCCAAAAGAGGCAGGTTTAGTGAAGGGAGGCTGAAGACAGAGATTGGGAAGTTCGACTTGGGGAACAAGCAAACCCAGTGGTCCACCTATAAGTACAGAAAATATTAAAGCTCTTAGGGCAAATGAAGCTGAGGACCTCTGTGGGTGTGCCTCACATGGCTGTTATGGAACTGATTCTGCAAAGAATGGTGGTGTGTTCCATAATTAACACAGGGCAATAAACAGCTTTGTTACCTCAGTCCAGCATACCATGTTCAGGACAGTGGCCTTCTGTTCTAGGGGTGGAACCTAAGGCTCTTCTTGATTCCACCTCTGGATGTAGGCTTGTCACCTTCCCAGAAGCACTGACCAAAAAAGAAGTGGGACCATGCCATAAAGAGGTGGGGCAAATAAACTCTCCTACTTTTTTCTGATGTGGTTATGCCCCATTGGAGTGTCATGTCATCATGACGTTCTGCAAAAATGAGGCCATATGAAAAAGAGGTGGGGTAAATTCTTCCACCCCTTTTCAACATGCCCCCCTTTCAGAGGGCTGTGACATGCCAATGTTCCCCAGGAGATAGGCCATGTCAGATAGGAAGGGGTGGAAACTCTTTCCCCTCCCCATTTCCCATGTGGTTCTGCCCCTTCCCCCTTTGAAAAAAATTCTAGCAGTTCCCCATTTAACTTGGGGAAATAGGAGCTTCACCCAGAGATTATGAGAGAAACTGTGGAGACTCCAGGTCAAGTCCAGAGGTGTGGTAACCCTACAGCAAGACTGCTGTGCAAGGCAGTGGGGGTGTCTGAGGTAATTTGCCCATGGCAGCAAATAATTACCTCAGGCTGTCCATGGAGGTTCCAGGGAACCTTCCTGAGCCATGGGAAAGCCCAGCCCTTTGGGGCATAGTAGAATTCCATCACTAGCTCTTCTCTTACACAGCTGTCACCTACTTCTGAGTGAAACTCGAGGCTTTGATCTTGGAAGGAGGTTGTCAAACATCACCCTCCTAATACTTTCTTTTCAACTCTGCTGCTCACACACCCTCATATCCAGACTTCTTTGAGGCAACCTCTCCACAAACGTTACATCCTGTGGGACCCAGCGACTTCACTAACTGGTTGTAAATAAGCACATAATTGTTCCCTTATCAAAAGAATCCCCTGACCACACGCCAAACTCAAATACCAAGCTAGCAGGAAGGGGGAAAACATTTCCTAGAAAGTAACTCAGCGTATAATTAATCTCTGAAAACCCAGGATAATTTGTCAAATCAAATTACTGCAAGGCTAGGCTGAAAGGCAATCAGCCGCTCCCCGTCTCATTTCTCTTCACACTTTCCAGCAAGTGGAATTTTTGTAGTCCACAACAGCACTAGAAAATTTATCTGTCACCTTCCCCTCCAACTACAGGAATAATAAAATGGAGAGAAACATAGCAGGTGATACCCATGCTCTCGATTTTCTGAAGTGGGCAAAACAGGGACACCTGACACATGAGGGGGGACATACTCTTGACTTAATTTTCTGTACTGACCTTGAAGTGAGGGGTCTAATGATTGGCGAAGTTCAGACTCAGAGTTCTCCCTTGCCTTGGTTGGACCATTACCTCCTGCAAGCCTCCATCCTGGCACACCTGTCTGCCTGTAGGGGCATGGGACCGGTTAGGATGGTCCACCCCTGGAGACTCATGGAACCAGAAGGGTTCTGGAATGGTCTGGGGGAGATACCTGTTGACCTTGATGACTGCTCCATCAATGACCTCATGGCCTTCTGGAAAAACTGGCTGGCTGAGGCCATTGACCGGGTGTCTCCCAGACATCCGCTCCCAGTGTTTTACTACTGCAGGTTCCTGTGGTTCACGGAGGGCCTGAGGCGGTTGAAGCACGAAAGGAGGTGATTAGAGCAATGGTGGCGCCATACTTGCTCCCAAGACAACCGATTACGGCAGAGAGCATTTTTGAGGGCCTATGCTGTGGCAGTGCAGGAAGAAAAGAAACAGTTCTTTGCTTCCTTCATAGCATCTTTTCAGTCACATCTGGTGGAGCTGTTCCGGGTGATGAGGGGGTTGGTTGGTTCACCCTGTCTCCACCTGAAACAGGATTCATCCAAAGCCTGCTGTGACATGTTTTTAGCATAATTTGTGGACAAAATCGCTTGCATTGAGCATGACTTCAACTCTGCCATTTCAGATGCGGTGGCAGAGTCAGAGGTTAGGAATGCCCTGTCTGATCAGATTTTTTGGGATGGTGACATCTGCCAAGATGTCCGATGTCCTGGGTTCTGTTCAGGCCATAACTTCTGAACCAGTTCCGTGCTTGTCCTGGTTGGTTAAGGCCTCCAGGGAGACACTGGGGTCAGTGCTGGCTGGGGTTATTAACACCTCGCTTCGGGAAGGGACTGGGAGTGTGCCGGACTGCCTTAAGGAGGCTATGATTCGGCCCCTCCTTAAGAAACCTTCTCTTGATGTGGATGCCCTGATGAGCTACCAGTCTGTCATTAACCTTCCCTTTTAAGGGAAGGTGACTGAACAGGTAGTGGCCCAGCAGCTGCAGGCACATCTGGACCACACCGGTTTACTAGATCCCACGCAGTCGGGCTTTTGTCCAGGTTACGGCACAGAGACAGCATTGATGGCCTTGGTTGACGACCTCCTAGTAGAGCTGGATAGGAGTCTCATGACCCTACTAGATCTACTGGATTTACAAGTGGCTTTTGATACCTTGAACCATAAGTTGTTGGTGACCTGCCTGCTGGACCTAGCCGGGGAAGATTAAACCATTTTACAATGGTTCTTCTGTTTTTACCTCTCTGGCAGATCACAGTGGGTGGTCCTAGAGGACTGTATATCGTCCTCTGGGGCTCTCTCGTGTGGAGTCCCGCAGGGTTCCATTCCATCCCCTCTCATGCTTAACGTGTATATGAAGCCGCTGAGGGAGGTTATACACAGCTGTGGAGTTAGTTGTCATCAATACGCAAATGACACCCAGCTGTATTTATCTTTTTCATCTGACCCACCGATAAATCCAGTAGAACTAGTAGGGTCATGTGACCCCCATATCACTAATACTGTCCCAGTGTCTGGCTGCTGTGAGGGACTGGAGGTCTGGCTGCTGTGAGGTTGAGCCGATTGAGGCTCTATCCTGATAAGATGTATGTGATGTTGGTGGGTGGGGTCAGTGGTCCAGTGGAGGAGAACACTCCTGTTATTGGGGGTGTTTGTCCCCCATTGGTTCCATCTGTGCGAAGCATGGGGATGCTCCTGGATTTGCAGCTGTGTTTGGATTCTCAGGTGTCGGCTGTGGCCAGGAGCACCTTTCGCCAATTACATCTGGTGAGAAGGCTCCGCCTATATGTCTCGGACTCAGACCTCACCACACTATTAATTATTATTATTATTATTATTAGCAAGCATTTATATAGCACCAGCAATGTACCTGGCACTTTACAAAGTAATGGAATAGACATTGAGAATGATAGCTGGCTGGTCCGTAAGGATAGGAGTACACAGACCTCAGGTAACAGATTGTACTGGATGGAGGATATCAGCAGGAGTTAGGTGAGGGGAGCGACGAGTCGGGCAGAGCAGAACGGAAGAGGTGGGTCTTGAGGAGGGATTTGAAGGTACGAAGGGGTGTGTGTGAGGTGAATGTGGGCAAGGAGAGAGTTCCAGGCATGGGGGGCAGTTAGGGAGAAGGGACGAAGGCGGTTAGGGGAGCAGGGGAGGCGTGGGAGGGTGAGAGAGGGGACAGAGGAGGAGCGGAGTTCACAGACTGGAGTATGGAGGGAAATTAGCGTAGAGAGGTAAGGGGGAGCAAGGTTGTGAAGAGCTTTATATGTGAAGACTAGGAGCTTGTGCAGGATTCATTCAGGAAGGGGGAGCCAGTGAACAGAGGAGAGGAGGGGCTGCATGTGGTAGAAGTGACAGGCAAGGTGGATGACCCTGGCAGTAGAGTTTGGGAAATAAGGTGAGAAAGGTGAGAATGGGGGAGGCCAGTGAGAAGGAGGTTACAGTAATTGAGTCAAGAGATGACCAGGGCGTGCACAAGGGTTTTGGCAGAGGAGACAGAGAGAAAAGGGTGAATCTTAGTGATGTTATGGAGAAGCGACAGGATTTGGCAACAGAGTTGATGTAGGGTTTAAAAGAAAGGGGTGAGTCAAAGATAAAGCCTAAGCTATGGGCTTGGAGGACGGGAAGGATGGTGACCCCGTCAATAAGGATCGACAGGGAAGCGAGAGAAGAAGGATGAGGAGGGAAGATAAGGAGTTCAGTTTTAGCCATGTTGAGTTTGAGTTGACATTGAGACATCCAGGTAGAGATATCAGAGAGACAGCTGGTGAGGCGAGCTTGAACAGATGGAGAGAGAGAGGAAGTATAGAGATAGAGTTGAGTGTCATCAGCGTAGAGGTGATATTGGAAGCCATGGGAGGCAATTAATTTGCCTAGGGACAGGGTGTAGATAGAGAAAAGGAGAGGGCCAAGGACAGAGCCTTGGTGAACATCAACCGAGAGGGGAAGGGAGGAGGAGGTGGAGTTGGCAAGGGACACTTTGAAGGAGCAGTCAGAGAGGTTGGAGGAGAACCAGTCAAGGACAGAGCCACGGAAGCCAAGGGAGTGAAGTGAGTCCAGCAAGAGTGAGTGGTCAAAAGTATCAAAGGCAGCAGAGAAGTCAAGGAAGACAAGAACAGAGTAGAGGCAATTAGATTTAGCCACAAGAGGATTGTTGCATTCATGCACTCATCCATACATTCACCACCTCAAGACTGGACTATTGCAATGCGCTCTACATGGGGCTGCCCTTGGTGACAGTTTGGAAGCTACAGCTGGTGCAGAATGCTGAGGCCCATCTCTTGACTGGGACAGGCTGCAGAGAGCACATTACACCACTGCTCCAACACTGCACTGGCTGCCTACTGTCTTCCTGACCCGATTCAAGGTGCTGGTTTTAACCTTCAAAGCTTTTAATTGTATGGGTCCTGCTTATCTGAAGTATCGCCTCATCCCCTGGGTCCCTGGGTGGCCCCTGCAGTCGTCCAGGAGTGCCCTCCTGGAGGTCCCACGTTTTCGGCGGGTCCATACGAGCACGAGGCTGCGGCATCACTTTGGAATGTCTTCCACCTCAGTCCAAATCTCCTTCCCTTCCGGTGTAGTTGTAAGACCTGGCTCTTCCGCCAGGCATCTGGTGGTGGGTGGGAGGGATGGTTTAGGGGGTGGTATGGGGGTGGGATATAATATACTTATATTATATTGCACCACCCTGGGTCACTCCCTGCAAGTTGAAGCCCTGCCATACTTGGGGGGTGCCAATGTCACTGTCTGATGTTCCTTTGCACAGGGCTGGATTTAGGAGTTTAGCACCCATAGGCAACTCAGGCTGCCCTCCTCTGAGCTCTGGTGTGCACGTGGCCACCATCTGAGGCAGGGAGGGAGACAATGGCAATGCCTAGCACAGAAGCGAGTCTCTTCCTCCATTCTTGACACCACCACAGAGCACATTTGGTGAAACAGGGCTTCTCCAGATGGGGATGGATGAGGGGGTCCCCCCTCCAGGCTGCAGCCAGTGCAGGTGAGGCAGTGCAGTTGCGACGGGAGAGGGAGAAGATTCTGTGACTAGGCGAGCGTGGTCTGAGAACAGAAGCCCCCAAACCTGCAAAATCTGCCACCCAAAAAAAAATCTGTCACCCTAGTCAAGTGCCTATGTTGCCTTCCCCCAAGTCCAGCCTCTTCCCACTGCCATTCTCTCTCTCTTGTATCCTTGTATCCTGGCATCCTGGAGCACCCTCTTCAAGCTGAAACCCTGTTCTACATGGGGATCCTAGTCTTCTATGCCAGTGCCTGCTGCTACTGCTGTGCCCGCCTGCTGCCTGTGGCCAGTTTCTCTCTCATATTTTGCCACCCTGGGTCACTCTCTGCAAACTGAAGCCTTGTCATACTTGGAGGGCCAGTGCTACTGCCTGCTGTTCCTATGCTCACCTCCCACCTACCAGAGCTTGCTGCTGCCTGTCCGCTTCCTGTCCGTCTGTCTCTCTCTCATACTCTGACCACCTGTGGCATTCTCTGCATGTTGACACCCTGTTAATTCTGTCAACTGTCCAGTGCACGCCTGCCATTATCTCTCTACCTCATATGGTGCCCAGTCACTCTGGGGCACTCTCTTCCAGTCAAAGTCCTGTCATACTTTGTGTACTGCCTGTGCCTGATGCTTCAGTGCCTGGCCGATGCCTGCTAGTGCCTGATGCCCTTGTGCCCACTTGCTGTCTACCAGACTCTCTGTCATAATCTGCCACTGTGGGGCACTCTCTGCAAGTTTGGGAATGGGAAATTGTCAGAGAAACAAAGTAAAACTGTTGTTTAAATGAATGCAAGGCCTGAAAAGTGATGTCCATTAAAAATAATGGAAAACAAATTTTATTACTAAAACAAAGTTAAATTACAAACAAAAACAAATATATAACTAAATATTTGAAATGAAAGCAAATCCAAAATGAAAATGAAGCTGGTCCCTTCTACACACTACTAGTACCTTCATCTCAGTTCTAGAACTGAAACGAGTACCTGCAAAACCAGGCATACATGTTGAATTTCCAGTACCCAAATAAACTAAAAAATATTGGGTACTGATCAGTACCCGATTGCAACTCAATTCAGGTGCCCATTGTCCCAGAACGTCCTGGAATGTCAATTTCTGGTACTGATTTTTTGGTTTTCTATATTGATTTACTGATCAGTAACTGGAAAACCCCAAAACTGCACAGACACTTTGGTGATGGCTGCGTCTTAGATGGGACTGTGGGATTTCCCCACAAAAGTGGGGTGGTCCCACCTAAGGTGAAACTGTTGACAGGTACAGTTCCATGGTGTCTCTCACAGAGGAATCTGATTACAAAGCATGTACCAAGACAAGAAAGCCCTGAACTAGTACTGTTCCATCAGTGCCATCCTTCCTCCCCCTCAGCAGAATAATTGTGCGTAGTCTCGGTGGGACCCCATCAAAGAGATTACGAGAGACTTCCATGAAGTCTCCGCTCCAGTCCCTTGCAAATACCAAAGCAAAAGTGCTACCACTTCCCCTTGTTCTCCCCTCTCCGCCCCATGGAATGCTGACATTTAGCAGGGTGGAGAAATAACCCAAGTGACAAACCCACCTTCTCCCTTCCCTCAGGGAGAAGTTCAAAGAGCAGAGAAAGGAATCAAAGCTCTCCAGCGGCTGCAGAAACAACATGTGTGAGTCAGGCTTTGGAACAGCCCGAGAATCACCATTCGAAGGGTGATTCACCGGCAAGGAAGTAAGAGCTGGGAGGTGGCAGAGGCCTGGAGAAGAGGAATAATGTTATGTCCAGGCAAGGGTTGATGGCTCTGAGTTACATGCACCTCATTCTGGGTGGGTATCACCTGATCACTCCTCACAGGACTGGAACAGATGAATCTTACCTATCCTCTGTACTTAGTCCAAGATGGCTCCTTGAACTACAACTTTACTCTGGCTGTAAACGAGGGTAGCGATAAAGCTGTCTGGAAAACCCTCCTCTCCTGCATTCCATCTTTGCGATAGGCCGCACCTTCTCTCACTTATCCCATTTATAGTCCCTCCTGCCCTTTCCTTTTGCTGCTGCCAAGCAAAGAAAAGATTCTGTTTTCCCCATAAAGATGCCTTCAAGGAGATGAGAAAAGCAGGGCTCGTCTAGGAGTCTTGCATGCTCTGGGGAGGCCTTCCTGAATACCACAGCCACAGGAAGCACCTTCCTGCTACAGTGCTGATGTAAGAGCTAAGGTGGGGAGAGTGAGTGGTTATATTTTTAGAGAGATCTTTGCTCCCTTGAAATAAATTTTTTCCACCCATTAAATCCCACCTTTCCCACCCCCTCCAGAATCTCCCTTCTTTTATTAGGGGGAAAAATTACTTGCTCAAAAAATATATATATATATATATATTTTTTAAAACAAATCTTCTCTGTCTGTCTGTCTGTCTGTCTGTCTGTCGCGTCCACAATGAATAGCTGTAAAACTTTTCTTCTTTCCTTCCCCCCCTTGGAAAATTCTCTGGGCCAGTTTTTCTTACTGTTAATCCCCTCTTTGAGTTACACAAAATGAGTAAACACATTTTATAAGGTTCTAATTAATACCTAACCCATAGTTTATAGCTTTACATAGTAAATGTATATAAAAAACAGAGTCATGACTCCACATTGCAGAGGCTGTGATTGCTCTGACATGTGCGTCACAAGGAATGGCAGGCAGCAAGCCGATTGAGTGAAGTGCAAGCTAGCTGGGCTGGAGAATAACTTCCTTTCCAGATTCCTCCAGCCTCCTTTGTAATTAGTCAGGCTCGTTAAGTGAATGGTAGAGGAGCAGGAAGATCTAATCCTTGGCCGATGGAGGAATGAGATGGATTGCCAGGCTGTACTGGGAGGGCAGGCACAACCATGCCCTACTCAGCAATCTGTCTCTCAGAGGCTGGCAATTCAGCGACATTCCTGAAAGTCCTGGTTCAGATCTTGCTTGTCCTCATGTCCGACAGATCCCTCCGGCCCATCTACCTGCCCTGTGACTCTGGGAAAAGCCAAAGGGGTGAGGAGGGGGGTCACAGTACTTGCCTCACCAATCCCTGGTGCGCTGTGGGCCAAAAAATAAGAACGCCAAATCAGCCAAAGTGGCAAGATCATAGAGGTGGCGGCTAACATCAATGGCAGACACACGTAGGGTGGACATTGGGCCTGTTTTATACAGGACAGTCCTGTTTTTTGAAGGGTTTGTCTGTTGTCCTTTATTTACACGTTTTCGTCCTGTGTTTTCTACTCGCTGCTAGTACTGCTACTTTCACTGGCCCCATCAGCCATCTGACTTCGGCATGTGGAATTGAAGGTGAGCCAGTGGGCCCCAGCCCTGGCATAACATAGCTCTAGCATAGGATCCAGATTTTCCAGGACATGACCACTTTTTTGATCCACCCAACCCCACCCCGGTGGATTTTTAAAATATGCACCCATGGCCAGGATTTTTCCCATACTACTGCATCCCCTTCCCTACCCCTTGCCCAGTGTTCGTTGCTCAGCCCGGGCTGGAGGAAGAAGCCCTGAGCCAGCTGCACTCTTCCTCCCCCCGCCCCATGTCCTGTATTCTGGGTATGTGACAGTGGCCACCCTAGAACCACACCTGGCCTCAGGCCAGGCCCCATAGGGCTGAGGCCCCAGTCCTCAAAGGGGAAAGGGTCCTATATAGAGTCTGCATGAGGAAGCAGATCTTGGAATGGGTGGAGGTCGGAGCAGGGCCCCACAAGGGTGGCTGTGCCAGCTAGTGTAGACACGGTGCCCCCTTCCTCCTCCTGGAAGTACCAAGTACCAACCCTGGCTGGAACCATAAGGATGCTGTGTCCAGACTCTATGGGGGAAAGGAAAGTGGGGCTCGCCCTGTGGGGCCCTTATTCACTGCTGAGGAAGGACCCTCATTAGAAGCTTCCCCCCCTCCCCAAAGGGGCTGGCCCTGGGTACACAGGATTTACCTCCAATCATGCAGAGGTTACAGAGCTGGAAAATCGTGCTCTGTAACCTCCACATGTTCGGAGGCAAAGCCACGCTTTGCTTTCCCATCAGACAAAACATGTGCAGCATTTGCCTCCTGGAGTTTTCCTGGAGGCAAATGCTACGCGTTTTGCTCAGTGAGAATGGGGTCTAGAGAAGGAATGAAAACAGAAGAGACATCTCACATCCCCATAGAACGCAACAGAACAGATTCCCCAAGATCCACAGAACAGACACCCCAAAATCCCATAGAACTCATTAGAACAGACTCCTTATGACCTCATAGAACAGGCACCCCACAACACCACAGAACTCAATAGGACAGATTCCCTATTGCCCCATGGAACAGACCCCACCACAGTTCCAGTTTTTCTTCAGAAATTTCTTTTGACACAAAATAGCCATTTGTCAAAATCAAGCATTTTTCTCTGGTGGTTTTCTTATTTTTCCAGTTAAAAGAAAACCCAACAATTTTGAGACAGAAAGCTAACAAAATCAGTTTCCCAAACCCCATTCCATCCCAACCTGCTTACTTGCTATTCTACAACAGTGGGGTGGGGACAGGAGGATGGAAGGAAAGAAGAAAAGTGGGGGAGGGAGCAGAGGTACCCAAATCCATAACCCAAAGGTTAGAGAAAAAGTGTATTTTTGTTGAAAACATGGGAAATTTCAATTTCAAAATAACATTTTAAAAACCCACAACTTTTCAGAAAACGTATTTTCCATTTTTCATGTGGCACTAAGGGGCTTTTAGACAAGCTCCTCCCCACCCATCATGCTATGAAGCCCTGCAACCAACCATGCATGATGGGTGGGGAGGCGCTTGTCCAAAACACCCTGTCTGGCAGGCAATCTGATACTATAGTGATGACCCGTGAGTACAAAGTAAATGAAGCCCCAGACAGACACTGTAGATATACACACAATCCAAAGAATGTACCATGCTGGCCGGGCAAATGTAATGACCCAATACTTGAACATTCACTGACACGCAGGGGGCTGGGTGTCTGCACCTATTGGTAAAGGATTGACATTGTTTAATAGCACAAAGGAAAACAGAAAGAAAACAAACAAAAAAACAAACCCTGAGCCTTCATCTCCTTCTTCCCTCTCAGTTTCCATTTATTTATTGTATTTATTTATATAAAATTTATATTCCACCCCTCCTGCCCACAGGCAGCCCGGGGGGGTGGCAAACAACAGTATAAAAAACAATAAAACAATTAAAAACCATTAAAAATATACAAAACTGGGGAACAAAGACCCTCCCCCCCTCCCCCTCACCAAAAGTCTGGCGGCACAGCCAGGTCTTACATAAATGCCAAAATGACAGGATGGTGTCATGACCTACCTTGTCCCTTAGGCATGTAGCTCATTTTTGACTCCTCCCTCTTCTCTGCACCTCTGATTTTGTCTTTTGTAGGGGTGAAGCGAACAGTATTTTTGCTGCTCATGAGGAATCTCATAATTTCAGCAACTAGGATTGAATTCCCAATCCCGGTACAAATTTGGTGGTAAAAATAGAAAAAATTATAATAAAACAATGAATGCGCATGCACAAAATGGTTACTGCCCTTAACCAAAATGGCAACAATAGCATTGCTGGCATTTTGGTTAAGGGCAGTGAACTGCACATGTGCAAAACAGCCCGGTGGCCATTTGCGCATGTGCATTGAATTATTATTTATTATTATTAATATTTTTGCCAGAGAATTTGTTGAAACATTGTTGGCCATCAAGTAGTTCTCAGTTCATCCAAGATGAACTGAGAACCAAGTTTTCGATGAGATTTCTCTTTTTTTTATCCCACTTTTCCACTGTTTTTGCCATTTGTAATTATTTTTTGCAAGGTGAACAAAGCTGCTATGGGGCTGATCCCAAGCTCTGTGTGCACCACACACACACACCTGGATGCTGTGGAGACGCAGCCGGCTAAGTGCTGGGGAAGTGCTGGAAATTGCCATAAAAGTGTTCTAAAAGTGCTGTAAAGCTGCTATAAAAGGCCAGGGAAGTCCTGGAAAGTGATGAAAATGATGGAAAATGATATGGAAAATGCCAGGAAGTGATAAAAATGCCAGGAAGTGATGAAACTGATGGGAAATGACAAAAATTGACAGGCACAGATATTGACAAGGGCAGACGTGTGGAACCACCAGAGACTGACAAAGTACTGTCGAACCCTCGCAAGCCCTCCCTGAAGGTTGGCATTTCCCTGCAGAACGGGAACACTTGATCTCATCTCAGCCTTCTTTGCCACCTTCTTCAGCTTGCTGTCCTAGGCAGCTGTCTGTGCTACCTGTATGGTTATGACCCCTTCACAGCCAGCAGCACTAAAATCCTTGTTTTCACCTTCAAGGCTATTCATGGCCCCTTCCTCTCCCACAACTTTCTGCACTTTCCCCTTCTGCATTCCCACATGGGAGCTTTGCTCCTTCTCTGCCACCAACCTCATTTTCTCCCATGACGCCTGCTCTCTGAATCATCTTTGCCCCTTCTCCCATTCTGCCCCTACACCTGGAACTCCCTCCCTAGATACATTTATTCTGCTCTCTCTGTCCCAGCCTTCAAATTTTTTCCTAGCTCCTCGTGGCTCGCCTCAAGAATCCATCTGAAATTGTCCACTTTGGTTAACATTTGCAGAAACATCCAATCCACCCTGTCAATTCCACTAGTTCCTCAAACTTAGATCTTGAATAGGTCTATTAATGGCTATTAATCAAGTTGATCAGGGGATGAAATGTCTGACTGTTTGTCGGTTGGGAGGTAATAAGAGAAAATGGACTGTTCCATTAGGTCAAGGGTGAGAATTCTTTTCCCTGCCAGAGGCTACTTTAAAAGTTAGTTCAAGCTCAGAGGGCCACACAAAAATTGGGCATGGGGGCACTTAGGAAGAGGAAGGTCCAGATCATGGATCTGTGCCATGGATCTGTCCCATATCTTTGTGTGCATGCTCTTGTGTCTGCTCTCTTACCCAGGGCCAGCCTTACCATTGGCGGCTTGGGGCAGCCACCCCGGGTCCCGCTCCTGGGTGGGCCCGCACTCGGGTCCCCCAGCTCCTGGCCTGACAGTGGTCAGGAGCTGGGGACCCCGAGCGCGTTCCCCCCCAACCAGAGTCTCGGCCAGGGTGAATGAGGGAGAGGTGGGGCCTCTGCCTCTCTCTTACTCCCCATGGCCGAGTCCGAGACAGGCAGCGGAGGGGGCCAGTGGGAGAGGGGGAGAGACAGAGGTCCAGTCTCTCCCTCACTCTGTGCCCCCCCCTCCACTGCCTGTCAGTTTCGGCCAGGGGGATTGAGAGAGAGGCGAGGCCTGTGCCTCTCTCTCACTCCCCCTGGTCGAGACTGACAGGCAGCAGAGGGGGCCAGCAGGAGTGAGGGAGAGGCAGAGGTCCCGCCTCTCCCACACTCCCTAGCAACTTCCGGTGGCAGCAGGCAGCGTGGCAGCAGATTTAATCTGCCACTGTTGCGCCCGCCCGGGCTCGACCGCACCATTGGACACAGGGAGCCAGCCCGGTGTGGGGCTCAGGATGGTTATGGATAGGGTAAGTGCCCTGAAATGCCTGGGCTTGGGGATGGGCGTAGGGGAGTGCCCTTCTGCCCGTCCCCGAGCCCAGGCAGTGCCTCCAGATTGAGCCGGGGAGCACCCACTAAACTGGGGAGCACCCCTAGGCCTGCCGGCCGCCGCCATCAAAACCACCAGCAGGAGAGTAAGGCCCCACATTTCTCCCCGACCCTGGTCCCGCAAATCCTAAGGCCAGCCCTGCTCTTACCCTGAGCTCAGTCTTTCGGTGCTTAGGGGAAGAAACTGGATACTGTAGTGTCTGAGGGATCCAGTCCATAATCCTAGCCAGTATTAGGGGTCTGCAATTTGTTTATGTTTCCTGTTTAACTCTAACAAAATACTGTAATTTCGTTTAAAGTAAACTGAAAGCATAAACAGAATAAAAATCCAACAAAATTTCATTTAGAAACTTTGTTTATGTTTTGCCTGACAGTGCCTGCAGTGAAGTGTCAAGCAAAACAAATAGTACATCAATTCAAGCCAGGGCGGGAGGGGAAAAGGGAGGGAATAGGGAGAGCATGACTGGCATCTCTGCTGCCCAACTGGGATCGCTAAGACATCATGCAACACTTCACACACACACAGAGACACACAGACTATTCCTATGATAGGGCTTCATTCGGTGCTGCCAGAACTTGGAGTAGCCAATCAGGGGTCCTGGGGGGAGGGCACTCTGAAAACCATAGGCTGCACTGCAGCTGCTTTGTTTGACTGCTGCTAGCTTCAGAGCATCATTTGGCAGATTCTATTCCTCCTCTGTTTCAAAATCAGACATATATACACACACACCACAACTCCACTCATTTTTCACTCCATAGCCTGCTTCTTTCCTACCCCCCTGCCACATTCTCTCTCTCTCTTATGCCCACCAGTCACTCCTCTAACGGATGGGGTCACTTAAGCATCAGTGCCACCAATGAGAATGCCTGCACACTACTGCTGCTGCCCGCTGAGAGAGAGAAACTGGGCACTGTGCCCACACAGGGATTCACCTAATGAATGGAACACTTAACAGTTTACAGTCACAGTTTAGGGATGGGAAGGTGTCAGAGGGCCAACTTAAAACCACTACTGAAGCCATGCAAGTGAATGCCCATTGAAATGAATTGAATAATCTTGCCCATTGAAATTAATGGAAAAGAACATTTTTATTTCAATTCTTGGTACCCCTCATCTTGCCATAGGCAGCCCGAAGCAGCTTACAATATAAAAGTAAAAAATACAAAACAACAATAAAATTCAATATCAAGTTTAAAAAAGTCAACAGTATCAAGGATAAAATCCCCACCTTAATCCCCCACCCCTCACTCTTCTCCCTCACCAAATGCCTGCCAAAACAGCCAGGTTCTGGGGACAAGTGGACATCCACCGGGAGAAAGCACCATAGTCTCAAGGCAGCCACTGAGAATGCCCTCCCCATCGTCGCCACCCATCGTACACAGGGGACTTCAAGAACAACGCTCCTAGCCGACCGCTAGGGCCGATCCAGGATCTGGTGGGGGTCAGGCAGTCCTGTAGGTAAGTGGGACCTGACTATATAGGGCTTTATAGATAAGAACCAACACCTTAAACATAAACAAAATAAAAATAAAATGAAAAAGGAAACAGAAAAATATCAAATGAAAATGAAAATGAAAATGAAAATGAGAGAGCAAGGGGAGTCTGGAGAAGCTGGAGCTGGCTAACCTGTGTTACTGAGCTGGGAGCAGAATAAGGTTGCTTGCCTGTTTTTAATGAAGAGACTGCCAGTTATTTCTGAAACACCAAGGACACTGGGACACAACAGATACAGGACTAGATAAAAGAAATAGAAAAGGGCCACATAAAAACTGGCTAAAGGCTGCATATTATGATCGGTTTTAGACAAGAAACACGATTAGGGCTGAACATTTTTTTGGATGAATTTTTCATTCTGGTAGCATCGCTGTGATTATCGATGAGAAACAGCAAACTACTTTAAAAAAAATAGTTGTTTTTAAAAAACAGTTTAAACTCATTGTGGTCCAGGACCAGGCCTGCTCCCCCCCCCCCCCCCCCCCCCCCGAGCTAACCTGATTTTCAGATCTGCTCGCCTCCACAAAGCAGAGGCTCTCCCTCCGCCAAGCCTGAGGCCAGACCACGGTGGGCCCCGCAGAGCTCGCAGCAAGTTTAAACTTAATTTTATTATTATTTATTATTTTTAATAGTTGGTTACTTCATCTGTATTTCATATGGGGTCCTAGATCTCACCAAGATCTCGGACCCGGTACTTGAACTACAAAAATGGAAGCAAAATTGATTCATGTTTTGGCCCTAGACAAGATGTTGTGCCTGATGGTATGGAGGTTCTCATATTCTTAATAGGACTGAATTAATGTTTGGAATGAATACCAAATTTGCTGAATTTGAACTATTCCAGGAGTGGCCAAACTGTGGCTCAGGAGCCACATGTGGCCATTGGGCAGTTCAGATGCAGCTGTCAGGCTGAGCCAATTTAGCATGTCCAAAACTGGTCAAGCAGCCATTTTGTGCGTGCGCAAATCCACTGCCCATGACCAAAATGGTAATGACACTGCCACCACCATTTACGGTATGGGAAGCAACAATTTTGCTGTGAAAATTGGCACGCAGCCATTTGGCACATGCACAAATGGCAATAATTTTTTTTTTAAAAAATTGGACAGGATTCCAATAGAAAATGTTTCCAATTGTAATTTCAAACTAAAAAAAAAAATCAGAACTGTTCAGTTTCACAGAATATTTGGCAAAAACAGAACAGTTGTTTTGACTCAGTCCTAAAAAGGGGTGAGGCTCAACCTGAGAATGTATGTATATATACCTGTGTGTGTATGTGTGTTTTGTGGCTATCAACTAGACAAACTTTTTGGTACAATGCTCCATTTCTCTTGCTTACTGGTCTGAACATTTACTTTAGTCATTTACTTTAGTCATTCTTCTTGGTTTATCTAGTTCTGTCATTTGCTTTATTATCTTACATTTGATTATTTGATACTTCCTTAACTTTGGTAGTTCCTTTTACTGCTAAATGTTTTAAAATGTTATTACTCACCTCGAACTGCTTGTGCAGGAAGGGGCAGCATATAAATGCAAAATAAATAAATAAATACAACTACAGTCATAGATCTAAATGGTGCTAACAAAGTTAACGAAGTACCATATAACAAATAAAATGAACACACACATAAACCCCAAAGTAGATGAAGTAATTGAAACAACTGAAGCAAAGTTACCAACCTAAACAAGTACGTAAATTCCATATCTAGGGCAAAAAGATGTGGATATTGAGTCAGGAATAAAACATTCCATTTGGATTTCAGCCCTTGGTCTTAATCTCTCTGGCATCCCAGACTCAGGCTCTTGTTCTTCCCTTCAAGGTCCTTGGATGATACTTGGTCCCCTCTAGAGGTGCAAAAAATATCTGACAAAAGTATATCTGACAAATTCACATGCCAATATGGATCTGGAAAAGCAGATCGTGACTGCTAATTGTTACCGGTTCACCAGATATCTGTTACTGATTTTTCATTCATGTCGATATTTTGGTTATTTTGTTTGCAACATTTTGATTATTCTGGTATATCAGTTACTTTGTTTCCGCTATTGCGCATGAGCAGCATCCAAAACAATGTAACCAAAATGACCAAAATAACCAAAGCAAAATAATAAGCAGCTATAGGATCAAAGAAACATAAAACTGAAAGGAACTTCAAGGATGATTTAGTCCAGCCCCCTGCCATTAAGCAGGATCCACAGCACTTTCTAACATATTCTAAAGGCCTCCAAGTGATGGGTTTTATATGAGGGTTTTTTAATTTAACATTTGTATTGTCTGTGAGCCACCCTAAGCCTTTGGGAAGGACGGCATATAAATTTTATTTATTTATTTATTTTAAAATTTCCTTGCCCCGCCTATCCTGCCACAGGCAGCTCTGGGCAGCTCACAATTCAACAATAAAAACAGTTAAAACACTCAAAACAAAGGAGGAATTACAACAGCCCTAACTACCCTCCACCCTAGGCCGTTTTCACCCACCCTATCCATCCTCCCCATCAAAAGCCAGGCAGAACAGCCACGTCTTACAACAGCGTCAAAAAGAGGGGAGATCCAGGGCCAAACGGGCCTTCACCAGCAGGGAGTTCCACAGCCGTGGAGCAGTCACTGAGAAGGCCCTCTCCATCATGGCCCCCTGGCAGACTTGGGGGACCTCGAGGAGAGTACTACCTGATGACTGCAGGGGCCAATCCAGGACTGGGGGGTGAGGTGGTCCACCAAATAGGTTGGCCCAAGGCCTTTTAGGGCTTTATAGGCAAGCACCAACACCTTGAATCAGGCCCGGAAGACTATAGGCAGCCAGTGATGATATGTGTAATATGTAAGCGGTATAATATGTTCCTGCCAGCCCAGTCCCGCCGTGCTCTGCACCAGCTGCAGTTTCCGAACCATCACCATGGGTAGCCCCACGTAGAGTGCATTATAGTAGTCTAGCCTAGATGTGATGAAAGCATGGATGACAGTGGCCAGGTCAGAGTCCGAGACATACGGCCAAAGCCAACGCACCTGATGTAATTGGCAAAAGGCACTCTTTGCCACAAACTCCACCTGAGCATCCAAGCAGAGCTGTGAGTCAAGGAGCAGCCCCAGACTCTGTACCTGGGGAACCAGTGGAGGGCAGACCCCATCAATGATGGGGGCCATTACTCCCGCCGCCTTACCCACCAGCATCACCTCCATCTTATCGGAATTCAGCTTTAGTCGATTTGCCCCCATCCAATCCCTCACAGCTGCCAGACACCCGGTAAGCACTGAGACTACCAGGCCTGGGTCCGATGAAAAAGAGAGGTAAAGCTGGGTGTCATCAGCATATTGATGACACTGCACGCCAAACCTCCTGACCCCCTCGCCAAGTGACTGCATATACATGTTGAACAGGAGAGGGGACAAAACAGAATCCTGCAGAACTCCACATGAGGAGTCTCGGTGTGATGAAAAATAATCCCTGAGCACCACTCATGGACTTCTTCTGGCCAGGAAGGAGCGGAACCAGTCAAGAACCATACTGCCCACCCCTGCCCGGTCCCGCAGGCACATCACCAACATCTCATGGTCAACGGTATCAAAAGCAGTCGACAGATCTAACCGAATCAGCAGGGCTGAGCGACCCTGATCCAATTCCCAGCGCAGATCGTCGACCAACACCACAAGTGCAGTCTCGGTGCAATAATCCGGCAAAATCCTGACTGCGAAGGATCAAGAAAACTGACACGATCCAGATGCTCTTGCAACTGCCAGGCCACCACCCTAAAAAGGGAAGGTTAGAGACTGGCCGATAACTGGCAAAGGAGTCAACGTCAAGTGATGGTTTCTTAAAGCAGGGGCCGCACCACTGCCTCTGTCACGGAAAAACATGGGGTCACACACGTGTAACACGGGACTACATGTAGACTACATGTCTGGTAAATATGTAATGCCAAAGGTTTCACATGTATGTAATGTTACTATACATGTACACTATGTAATGTCAAAGGTTCCACATGTATGTAAGGTTACAGTTGAGGGCTGTAGAACTCAAATTAGGGCTCTGGTCACCAGGCTACAGGAAATACAAAGAGATAACAAAATGGGTATTGAAGGTCTCTCGCCAGACAGCCCTGTTGAGATGTAAATTGACTTCCATGTTTGCCTGGATATATTTATTTATTTATTTAATAAATGTATATCCCACCCCTCCTGCCATGCAGCCCGGGGCGGCTTACAACAATAAAATACAATAAAAACAATTTAAAACACTAAATACAAAAAGTATTTAAAAAACAGGGCTAGCAATATATAGATTAGGTGGGAGAGATAAAACCCCTCACCCCATCCTCCCACCCTCCCCAAAGGCCTGGGCAAACAGCCAGGTTTTACAACATCGCCGGAATGTCAACAGGCTTGGGGCCAGGCGAGCTTCCTCCGGAAGGGAGTTCCAAAGGCGCGGCCCGGCCACCGAGAATACCCTCTCCATTGTGGCCCCTCGCTTAACACGGGGGACCTCCAAGAAGGCACCCCCGGCAGAC
>QEPC01007483.1:1427814-1439955 GCA_003113815.1 Sphenodon punctatus
CTGGAGGAGCCCAACGCCACCTCCGAGGCCAGCTCTGCTAGAGCGATAAGGGATGCCACCGGGCAGGAAGGGGCCCGGTACACCAGCAGCACCCCCAGCTTGCCCCCAGCCAAATCAAACACCACGTGAAGGACATCGATACCCATAATCTCCCGAACTGGATACCTCCTAACAGGCCACTCGTCTCTAAAAAACATAGCTACACCACCTCCCCGGCCGCCCGTGCGGGGCTGATGCTGCACGGCATACCCAGCCGGAACAAGATCCACCAAAGTTGGACCGGCCAGATCGTCCAGCCAGGTCTCCGTGATACATGCGAGGTCCACGGCCCCATCCGAGATTAGGTCCCTGATAATTGGGGCCTTGTTCACAATGGACACGGATTGACTACGTGTCCTGACCCATGATTCCCCAAAGGCGGGAAATTCGAGACAAAGGAAGCTAAAGACTATTTAAATGGGCCAGTAAGGCACAGAAAGAGATTCTTGCAAAGCTTCTTCCAGAGAACAACTGCATATGAATGACCAACCCAGCAACAGCAGGCTGGGGAAGCATGAACTGAGAGACAGGATTTGCTCTTTAAGCTAGTGCCCAGTCATTCGCCTTTATGGCTGAGAAATCAGAACTTCTGGACCTTGCTAGGGTAAGATGCATAATTTAGGAATTCAACCAGTATAAGTTAGGAATGCGTTATGTGTACCTTACATTTCTAGTTACCACTCTGTATCAACTATTTTGTTTATGTAATCAATAAACTTACTTCTAATGTTTATGAAGAAGTGGCGGTGTCTAATATTGGAACACAAGTGAGCTACAAGAGCCCTCAGGCTCTTGCGAACCCAGAGAGTAAAGAGTCTGTAAACGGGAAGGATCGGGCCCTTCTGTGGCAAACGAGTTTCATTGTGGCACACTTGAATTAGCCAGAGAGAGAAATTATTCAAGAGAACTGTGCGCAAGGGAAACTGAGTCACTCAAACCTGGTAAAGTGGGGGTGCGGACCCCCAAACCCGAGACAGTGGCGCCCCAATGACTAAGGGTAACGCTCAGCTTGTGGACCAATGTGTAGAAAGTAGAGGAGCATACCCAGGTGACTGGACTCCTCTGAGGGGAGTAAATCCCAAACCTGCAGAGTCTGAAAATCCCAGGAGTCGGGGACTCAGCTCTGAGAAGGTGGAATAAGCAGATCCTTGAGCAGAGTGCGTTAAGTTTGTTATTTTAATTTTAATTTCGGGNCGCTGTCCTCCCAAGGAAAGCACAAAATGAAATGTTGGTGGAGAATGATATAAACAAATGGATGCAGAAACACAGGGAGCTAAAGAGCAACCCGGTAAGGGAGGGGGAGGGACAACAAGTTGCACCTCTACCCCTAAACCATGGGAAGACACAGAACAACCCTAGTGGAGGGGAAGGGTTACAGAAAGGCTTTACAGTTCCTGTACCCCACCTGGTGAACTCCACTCAGGGGCAGGAAAACCCCAAACAGGAGTCCCCAAACCAGCCAGAAGGCAGGGGAGGACAAGACTCGGGGAGTGAACTGCAGGTCTCTGTCTCACATGGGGAACTTCAGGGAATGAAGCAAATGGGTCAAACTGATTCTGAAGTCCAGGACTTGCCACCCCACCTTACACAGGAGGGACCCAGTCCTGCAGAATCAAACAGAGTAACCACCACAGGGGGAGAGTTAGAGGCTGCAAATGCCCCATCTCAAACTAGGGGGTTGCACAAGGACCCGGAGGTTTGCTGTCCTACCTTAAGAGAAGGTGGGAAGCAGCTACCTGAACCCAAGAGGAGACAGGAAACCCGGGAGGTGGAGGATTCTACCTTAGGAGGAGGCGGGAAGGTACAGGAAACTTTTCCCAGGATGGAGGGGGGAACAAAGGATATCTCTTCCCCAGGGATAGAAATGCAACACCCTGTAATCCTACAGAGCCAGAGGCAACAGTCTAAGAGTGAACTGTGCACCTCTGCCTTACCTAAGCAGGAGCAGGGAAATGCTGCTGAAGTAGAAACTGGAGGCGAGAAAATGGTTAACAGTGTCCAGAATCACACCTCTACACTTGGTAAACTAACCCCTCCAGAGTTTGGTGTGGAGAGGTCTGAAGGGACACTGGGGGGTTCTCACACCCATGTCACAAAGCCAGACTCCCCAAAAGGAGACAGACATGGTTATACAGACCCAGGGGATCCTGGGGGTACAGACAGAGGTTGGGGGCAGGGCACAGGAAAGACTGCCCACAATAGCCCCTCCACAGAAACAGTCTCTGCCTGGGCTATTGACCGGAATGCAAAGACATCAAGGCACAGCATCACAGTCAAGGGGGAAATACGAATGCCAAATGGTAACACTGGGAATTGCAACGTTAATCCTGGTGGAAAGTGTTTGGAAATGCAGATTTACACAGACAACAGAGATGGGGTGCTCAGTAGTGTAAAAATTACTCCACACTTCCTCTTTTGTATCCTAATAATACTTCTGATGGTAACAGACATACAGCCAGAAAGAAACAGGCTGCCAGANTACTTCTGGCTGGGGAGCAAAGCTTGTTAACAGGGCGTTCCAACCCATTTGTGTCAGTCTTCGGCAAACACTGACTGAGGTACCGTTCACAGGATGACTCCACTACGACATGCTGGAAAGCACGGGAACACGACAGCCCCACCCAGCTGACAGAAGGTTTGACAAAGCAAGGGTCTAAGTTTAATGCCACCCCATGGAAAGGTACGGAGGGGGCAGACCCCTACACACCCCGGAAGGACACGCCAGACGCCAGCCTCAGCATGTTACGAGACTCTGACGTGCCTCTTCATGATGCAATCTTACGGGGGGGGGCTCTCACGGAGAAACATGGGGTCACACACGTGTAACACGGGACTACATGTAGACTACATATCTGGTAAATATGTAATGCCAAAGGTTTCACATGTATGTAATGTTACTATACATGTACACTATGTAATGTCAAAGGTTCCACATGTACGTAAGGTTACAGTTGAGAGCTGTAGAACTCAAATTAGGGCTCTGGTCACCAGGCTACAGGAAATACAAAGAGATAACAAAATGGGTATTGAAGGTCTCTCGCCAGACAGCCCTGTTGAGATGTAAATTGACTTCCATGTTTGCCTGGACTGACTACGTGTCCTGACCCACGATTCCCCAAAGGCGGGAAATCCGAGACAAAGGAAGCTAAAGACTATTAAAATGGGCCAGTAAGGCACAGAAGGAGATTCTTGCAAAGCTTCTTCCAGAGAACATCTACATACGAATGACCAGCCCAGCAACAGCAGGCTGGGTAAGCATGAACAGAGAGACAAGATTTGCTCTCTAAGCCAGTGCCCAGTCATTTGCCTTTAGGGTTGAGAAACCAGAACTTCTGGACCTTGCTAGGGTAAGATGCATAATTTAGGAACTCAACCAGTATAAGTTAGGAATGCGTTATGTGTACCTTTCATTTCTAGTTACCACTCTGTATCAACTATATTGTTTCCCCAAATCCGTGACAACCTCCTTAAGGCAGTCCAGCACCCTGCCCTCCCTAAGGGAGACATTGACCACCCCTGCCAGCAACAGCCCCATCGTCTCCCGGCAGGCCTTAATCAACCATGACAGGCATGGGTCCAGTCCACAACAGGTAGCCCTCACAGCCCCAAGAACATCCTCCGCATCGGTGTGGGTCACCAACCAAAACTGATCCCACAAACATGGACATGGTGGGGCTTCCATAACCTCAAATTGCCCCACTGCAGGAAATGCAGCGTCAAAACTGCAGTAAATCCAAGTGATTTTATCTGCAAAATAATCCACAAACAAGTAACAGCGGGCACTAGATGACTCCACTCCAAGGTGGAGGGAGGTCGGACTGACCAGCCCCCGCACCACCCAGAACAGCTCCGCTGGATGGGATTTAGCGGATGCTATGAGGGCAGCAAAGAACTCCCTCTTTGCTGCCTGCATAGTCATGGCATAGACTCGTAAACTCGCTCTATGTCACAAACTGTCAGCTTCAGCACGTGAATGGTGCCACCGTCACTCCAACCACCATCATTTCAGCTTCAGCACCAACAGTCCCTCCGAAAACCAGGGAGGCCTACGATGCTGCCACCTGGGAAGCGGATACCTCAGAGTCATCCGATCAATGGTTTTTGTCAGTAAGGTGTTCCATATCCCAACAAGGTCATCGATGTGATGGTCATCCAGATCAGAAGGTATATCCCCCAGAGCCTCCCGGAACTGTTCTGGCTCCATCAGACTATGGGGGCGGAACATTCTAATCGATTCCACACCCATCCAGGGGCAGAAATGCACCAGGAGAGAGGCCTGCAGGAGGTAATGATCCATCCATGACAAGGGCATAGCTGATATCTCCCCCACCAACAGACCCCCCACCTCAAGGCCAGTGCAAAACACAAAGTCTAAGGTATGTCCCCCCAATGCGTCGGGCCGCTGACCATCTGGGACAGGCCCATGGTTGCCATGGCGGCCATGAACTCATGCTCCACACCCCTAAGATCGGCATCAGTGTGGATGTTGAAGTCCCTCAAGACTATCATCTTCGGGGACCGCAACACTAACCCCGACACCAAAGCTGCTAGAGCACAGAGGGAGGCTGCCATACAGGTAGGCGCACAGTATACAAGCAGCACTGCCAAACTGTCCCCTGCCAAATCAAACACCAGATGGAGACCCTCAATACCCAATTTGGATTGAACTGGATACCTCCGAAGAGCCCAACACTCCCTAAAAATCATGGCTACACCGCCCCCTCGTCCCTCCAACCATGGTTAATGCTGCACGGAATACCCATCCGGAACAAGGTCAGTCAAGATAGGCTCAGTGTCCAGCCAGATTTCTGTGATACATACGAGGTCGGCTACCTGGTCCAGGATCATTTGCTGGACCGTTGTTGCTTTATTTGCTACCGACCTCACATTTACCAGCATCAAAACATGATCAGGGGCCCTCTGATCTGGAACCACCGGCCCTACTGCTAAAGGAGTAGTGAGAGGGACAGATAATAGACACCTGTCCCAACGCACAGCTCTAACATTCCCCCAATAGGGACCATACCGCCTTCGTCCCAAATAAATAAATAAATAAATTACCTTTCTTGGCAAATTAGTCCACTGCCTAAATGGAGCAAACTACACAGAATGGCCACCAGGGCCAGTCTGCGCATGCCCAAATGGCCACCGTGCATTAGCAATAGCAGACAGGTTTTCCTTTTCCAAAATGGCACCAACGCTGCTGGAGCCATTTTGGGAAAGGGCACACATATGCACAATAGCCCCGGCAGCCGTTTTGCTCATGCACAGTGGTTTGTTTTTTTAAAATTAATTTTATTTTTATCATTAAAATTAATGCTTTCCCCCCTTCGTTTTTATCCTTTTTCGTTACCCTGGGCTATTGTTTTTGTATTTTAATTACTAAAACAAATAGGGCTTCATTAGTGTTAGTAATTTAAAAAACCAAAATGCCCACCAATATCGACAATGGTGGAAGTGCAGCATCACTGGAACCTGACAAAGCACTGACAAACATTCGCAAGTGCTCCCGGAAGGTTGGTAGTTCCCTGTGGAATAGGAAAACTTGCTCTTGACAGAGCCCTAGTTTCCAATGGGCAAGCCCAACAACTTATCCACTAGCTGCCCTGAGCCTTTTGGGAAGGGTGGGGTATACCTATAAATAAATAAAATAAAATAAATAAATAGGTTATACTGGCTACTTACTTTTATATGTTGCAGGTTGGTTGTGTAGCAGGGTGCTGTAGTAAGTCTTTGCAGGACTGGGCCTTAATAGGTAGCATCCTAGCTACTCTTGGCATTGAGACTAATTGGTCCCACATGAGCAGGGTGGAGCAGCAGCTTATATAAAACTGAGCTGGTAGCTCACTAGAGAGATCAAAGGGAGGACAAGCTAAGAAACTGGCTGGGCTTCTCAAAGGCAGATGGGAAGCCACCTAAGACCAGAGTTTTAGTTCCACACTGCCCATAATATTACTCTTGCCATCTCCTCCACAAATAGAGTCTGGTTGTTTATTTCCTGAAAGTCAGAGAGAGAGAGAGAGAGAGAGAGAGGCCAACGTTCTCTTGTGAGATCGGTGGCTGGAAAGAGAAAACACCGAGGCAAATATTTACAAGATTAATTAATGGGCCGTTATTCCATTTTTCTAATTAATATTTATTTAGACATAATATTAGGGGAAACCTGCTAGGAGCATAGTTAGTGCATGAGATTCTATCGTTATTCTGTCGAGGGCCGCCAAGATGCAGAACAAGGCTCGGGGCCATTAGAGGAAAAGAGGAAAGAAAAAATCAGAGTTAATACCCAAACAGAAGCCAATGCAATCAGAAATGCTAGAGCTGAAGTGGGCAGTGGTCTTAATACTCATGGATACTATTTGCATTTTCGAGTGACTGTTTGGGTACCCGAACACTATCTGCACCGGAGTCAGATCTCTGGCAGGACATGAGCCAGATCTAGGTTGGTTTGCATTCCACCAGACCCAGATCAGAATAGATTATTCTAATGGATACAAAGTCCTGTTGGCCTCTTCGGGTGTTTTCAGACGTTACGAGATCACGCTCAACCACAGACGATCAACCTGGAAGTTCCCTGGAAGGCCTACCAGCGTGCTGAAGCCGGCAGTCACAGCCGGCGCTGAAGCCGCCGGACCGCTGCCACCACTCGCAGCTCAAGGTAGGCGTTCCCTGGGAACTGGGAAGTACTTAGGGTGATCCCTGGGGTGGGGTGGGGTGGTGTTAAACCCCCATCCCACCCCAGGGATTAGTCAGTACCAGTACTTACTTACCGGCTGCTGGGGACGCTGGTGCTGGGCTGGCTCTGGGTCGCTGGTGGCGGCCCAGTGCCCGGTAGGGGTCACAATTTTTTTTGTGCTGGCCAGGCTGGGCAGGGTGGGGGAGAGGTGTCCCCCCTTCCACCCGCACCTGTCTCTTATACACATCTAGATGTGTATAAGAGACAGATCTGATACTGCCGGTACACCAAAATACCGGCAGTATCGGATACCGGATGATCCGATAGTCCCACTCTTAGTGTTTCTGGTTGACCAGTTTGGGTACTTCAGGATTTTTTTTGTCATTTCAGTGTTTTGATTGAATCGCTTTTGGCAAGCATGCATATGCAATATTGTTGCTGAAATGGTGTAGGTGAAATACCAATAAAATAAACTGACATGTGAGGGTCTGCACATGGACCAGTTAGGATGGTTCACCCCCAGAGACAGATGGATCCAATAGGATTCCAGAACACTCTGGGGGATTTACCCCCTGAACTTGATGGCCTCCCTGTTGATGACTTGGTTCATTTTGGTATACTATGATGACCCTGGCCATCGACACAGTGGCACCCAGGCATCTGCTTCCTCTGGAGCAGCAGCGCATGTCTCCCTGGTATATTTATTTGTTTATTTGAATATTTATAATATTTCTACCCCACCCCTCTCACCAATGATGATTTGGGGTGGTTTACATGGTTTATAATTAAACACATTTATGTTTAATTATAATAAAATAACAATATCAATATTATTAAAAATATATAAAATATAAAACTACATACATTAAAAACATACATAAAACAGGTCTGCGCATAATAACAATCTCTTCACCCCACTCCCAACCCAACTAACCCAACCCACCCTCCTCCCCCCAACCAAATGCCAGATGAAAGAGCCAGGTCTTACAATTTTGTTGGAAGGCAAGGAGGTGAACCTTCACTGGGAGGGAATTCCAGAATGATGGTACAGCCACCGAAAACACCCTCTGGTCCGTTCGGACCCGCTAATAGCGTGGGACCTCCAGAAGGGCACTCCCGGATAACTACAGGGGCTGCCTTGGGGTCCAGGGGATAAGGCGATCTCTCAGGTAAGCCCGTCCCAGGCCATGAAGGGCTTTCAAGGTCAAAACCACCACCTTGAATTGGGCCCAGAAGACAACAGGCAGCCAGTGCAGTGCTTGGAGCACCGGTTGGATGTGTTCCCTAAGGCCCGTCTCAGTAAGTAGGCAGGCCGCTGCATTCTGCATTCTGCAGCTTCCAAACCATCACCATGGGCAGCCCCACATAGAGCACATTGAATAGTCTAGCCTCGAGATGACAAATGCATGGATGCCAGTGGAGAGGTCGTAGTCCAAAACATACGGGCGGAGGAGCCTCTTCACCAGATGTAATTGGCGAAAGGTGCCCCTGGCCACAGCCAACACCTGGTAATGTAGGCATAGGTCTGAATCCAGGAGCATGCCCAGGCTCCGCACATTTGGAACCAATGAAGGATGAATAGCCCCAATAATGGGGGCAACTTCCTCCCCCAGATCACTGACACCCCCCACCCCACCCCCACTAACATCACCTCTGTCTTATTGGGATTGAGTTTTAATCGGCTCGACCTCATTCAGTCTCCTCACAGTCACCAAACACCGGGACAGCAACGAGTCAGCAGGGCCCAGCTCAGTTCAAAATGAAAGATAAAGCTGGGTATTGTCAGCATATTGGTGGCAACAAATCCCCCAGCCTCCAACCTCCCCTAGCACTTCATACAACGTTGAACAAGAGAGGAGACAGAATAGAACCCACTGACCTGTTCATTTTGAACAGTATATATATCTCACCTCTCCCACACAAGGCAGCTTGAAGTGGCTAACAATAAATATTCACTACAAAATTTAAAATACAATAATAAAAATCAAATATTAACAATAAAAATGGGAAAATCAAAGAAAATACATTTAAAACCCCTACCACCCTATCCCTCATCCCCCCTCCCTTCACCCATCTCCCTTGCCAAAAGCCTGGAGGAAGAGCCAGGTCTTGCATAGTCGGCAAAAGGAGGAGAGGTCTGGGGCCATCCAGGCCTCTGCTGTAAGGGAATTCTACAGCCTAGGTGCAGCCACCAAGAATGGCCTCGCCATAGTCACCCCCAAAGAACCCGGGGGACCTCAAGAACGGCACCTCCGGATGACCGCAGGGGCCATTCTAGAGCCCAGGGAGTGAGGAGGTACCTCAGGTAGGCAGAGACTAGGCCATATAGGGCTTTATAGGTAAGCACCATCACCTTGAATCAGGCCTGGAAGACTATAGGCAACCAGCGCAGGAAGCAGAGCACCAGTGTAATGTGCTCACGACGACCCATCCCACTCAAGAGATGGGCTGCCGCATTCTGCACTACCTGCAGTCTCCGAACTGTCACCATGGGCAGCCCCACATAGAGCGCATTCCAATAGTCCAGGTTAGAGGCAATAAAATCATGGATGATGGTGGCCAGGTCAGAGTCCGGGACGTATGGCCGAAGCAGTCACACCAGATGAAGATGGCAAATGCGCGCCTCGCTACAGCCCCCACCTGGACATACAGGTGGAGCTGGGAATTGAGGAGCACTCCCAGACTACAAACCTGGGGGACCAGCAGGGGGAGAACCCCATCAATGATGGGGGGTGCCACTCCCACCACCCTACCCACCAGCATCACCGCCATCTTGTCAGGATTTAGCTTTAGCCGGCTCACCCTCATCCAGTCTCCCACAGTCGACAGATACTGAGTAAGCATTGAGACTGCTGGGTCCAGGTCGGATGAAAAGGAGAGGTAGAGTTGGGTGTCATCAGCATATTGATGACACTGAATGCCAAACCCTCTCACGACCACGCCCAATGGCTGCATATACACATTGAACAGGAGTGGGGACTGAATAGAACCTTGCAGGACTCCACAGGAGAGTTCTCAGAGAGAGGATGAACAATCCCTGAGCACCATCCGCTGAGTTCTCTCAGCCAGAAAGGAGCAGAACTATTCAATAATAATCTGGCACACTCCGACTCGGTTTCGCAAGCGGGTCACCGAAATCTCATGATCAATGGTATCAAATGCAGCTGACAGATCTAACAGAATCAGCAGGGTTGATCGACTCACGGCGGAGGTCAGCGACCAAAGTCACAAGTGCAGTCTCAGTGCCACAACTCGAACGAAAGCTGGACTGCAAAGGATCTAGAAAACTGATGCTGTCCAGATGCCCCCTGCAGCTGCCGAGCCACTACCCGTTCAATAACCTTCCCTAAAAAGAGGTTAGAGACCAGCTGACAACTGGCAAGGGAATCAACATCAAGTGATGGTTTCTTGAGCAGAGTCTGCACCACTGTATCCTTAAAGCAGCTTGGCATTCTGCCTTCCCTCAGTTACAGTCCTAGTGGGTGCTGCCAAGGTTGCTGCCACTGCTGGAGCTTCATGGGTTTCATCCCTCGTTGGAGCTGCCACCGCTGCTGAAGCCACTCTCCTCTATCACTCCGCAAGGTTAGCACTGAATCAAAATCAGCTGTTCCTGACTCGATGGGAAATCCTATTGAGTCAGAAATGTTGTCAAATGTTCAGTAGTATTTTCAGGATGTGTTTCCTGATTCTGTTGCTTTTGCAGGTGGTGATTCTGCAACATTTTAGAAAACCGCCACAATCTTTTTGTACTTTGCATCAATTTCTGCAACTCTTTGATAGTTTCCATGACTTTTTGGTATTTTCATGTTGTAGAGTAATAACTTTCCCAGCTCCCAGCCCCTTGTGCCTTCAGGTCCGCTTTGCCCAATGAAAGAGTTCAACACCAGCTGTGTCTGGTCTGTCTCTGCTGAACTGCCTCTTTCTCCCACCAACATGGTGACACATACAAAGTGTACCAGAAAGTATTATACCTACCAAATGGCATTCCTGAACAGGAACAAGCTAATGTGGTGAAAACCCAGTAAGTTTCCACATCATGGAGGGAGACAGCAAATCAGCTGCTTTAGATGAAAAATTATGATGACACAGCAATTCACATGATCTCTTTCATTGGACCAACTTCTGTTGGTGAGAATATGCAAGCTTGAGGGCCACACAGGGCCCTTCCTCAGGAATGTCACGTAGCAAGTTAGAAATATATCAATTGAACAAATACAGGATAGGTATATAGGGAGAGGTATGGCAGTGACATGGATGACAGCGTGCATATTCTCACCAACAGAAGTTGGTCTAATAAATGATATCATGTGAACTACTTTGTTTCCATCTCTTATGTTTGGGACCAACATGGCAACTTCACTCTCTTTCTAAGTTAAATGAAAATGACATTCACTGCAAAACATAATTTCAGCTCGATGCAAGGTATGTGTGTGTGTGTGCACGTGAGAATGTGTGAACATGTGTGAATCTCTGTGTGTGTGTGTGAAAGCATGTGTGTGCATGTGTGCGAGTCCCCACTTATGTGAATGTACACTTGTGTGAGTGGAGGCATGTTTGTATGTCCATGTGTGAGCTTGGGGAGAGTGCTGCTTCAGTGAGAGCCAGAGAGGGCTTCAATCCAGCTTAGAAAGTGTGTTGCCTGAGCTGGAGGAGTTGGCAGGCTACAGGAGAGATTGGTGCCTGGCTTGGAAGCATGTAAGTACACTCAAATGAGAAATACTGCAAGAGGTTAATCTCTGACCTGAGGAAGGGCTGTGCCCAGAGTAAGGGGTTGAGATTGAGAAACCAAGGCCTCAGGAGTTGAACTGTGTATGGCCACTTTTACACGGACGCCACCCACCCACAAACACCTGGAAACACCCATCGGATGGGTGGGAGAGCGTCTGTGTAAATGTCCATGGGTGGGTGGGAGCGCGTGCATGACCCACCCGTCAACACCCACGGAGCAGCCGCGAGGGAGCTGGAACTCTCCGTGGGTGGAGATGGGTGGGGATGGATGGAGATGGGTGTTTAACACCCGAGCATCCGTGTAAAAGCCAAAACACCCACACCCACGCGGAACATACTGGCGGAGCCCCACTGCGCCGGCACCACGGGGAACACACATGCCGCCATGCAGACACGGCCACAGGGCGGGGGGACGCCATCCGGCCGGCCAAGAGCCCATAAAGGAGGGAGGAACCACGGCACACATGTGTGGCCTCTCTCACGATGGCGAACAGGAAGGTCCACGAGAAGGCTACGGGAGCCAACGCTGGGTGAGCATGGGGACCCTGGCCTGGAGTGCCCGGAGGAGGCGAAGCCCCAGCAAGGCGGTGCAGGGGGGGGGGATGCACCTCAGGCGGAAGGCACAAGGGGGGGTAATGGCCCGCTGGCAGGGGGGGCATGAGGGGCAACGGGGGGGGGAAAGCACCAGGAAGTAACACGGC
>QEPC01007483.1:1444392-1487904 GCA_003113815.1 Sphenodon punctatus
GTCCACAGCGGGCCTGCCTATCTCTGGCATGCAAGGCCGTCTGTGGGCGAGGGTATCCGCTCGGTGTGTGCTTGTCCCAGTTGCGGCATCCCTCCATCTGCTCCGGACCAGGGACTCCACCGCTGCGGAGCTCGCCGCCCTTCGATCAGTGAGGGACCTTCCAGCTGTACGGGCTGTGGCCGCAGGTGCAGATCCTCTCCTTCCGCACTACCTGGTGGATGCTCATATGTGCACCCGAAGCTTCTGAAGGGGCCTGTTCGTCTGGGAGGGACCGGACCATCCATGAGCAGCTCCTCGCCGCCACCCGCTCGCTGCCACCATGGTGCCCGGGACGGTGCATAGCCCCCCCCAGGCCTCCAAACGGGCTGTGTGCTGCCTTCTGCTTCGCTGCTGGCTGCTGCCTGGAGTCCCTGGACCCCATTGCCTCCTCTGTGTGACCTCTGCCCCTTCCCGCTGGAGCTGCCAGGGTGCCCTCACCCACCCTGCATGGGTTCTCCTGTGCCCTCCTGTTGTGTCTCTTGTGCCCGGCCGCGGGTGCCCCAGCGCCCCCCTGCTCTGCCTTTCTGTGCTTGGGGGCCTGCTTTCCCTGGCATCAATAAAGGAATGCTGTTCTGTGATGTCCTGTCCTGCCTTGATTCTGTTGCTGCTGTGGCGGCTGGGTGCCCCTTCCCCTTTGGCAGCCCTCCTGCCCCCAACCATGTGATTGTGTGCAGGGGGTGTGCTTGGTGTTTACTGGGGGGCTCCGGGCCTGTGGGGTGGGCACTGGCTGTGAGGTGTGTGTTCCCCTGGATGCCTCCCTGCTGGGTGCTGCTGCCTGGGGTCGCGCAATGGGTGGGTGTACGGGCTGCGGCCGCAGGTGCAGATCCTCTCCTTCTGTGCACCCGAAGCTTCCGAAGGGGCCTGTTAGTCTGGGAGGGACTGGACCATCCATGAGCAGCCCCTCGCCGCCACCCACTCGCTGCCACCCTGGGCGGTCGTCCAGGCACCCCCTCGCCTCACCTGTGCGTTGGTGTGGCCATGCCCCTCCCCTCTGCTGTCACCCCCTGTTGGTGCAGCCTGTCATTGGTGGTGGCGATGGATGGACGGCGGCACCATCGTGAGTAGGGGTTGTGCTGTCCCCGGGCTTTGGCCCCTCTGATCCCCCTTGGTGCAGGGGTCTGGGTTGTCTCCTGGGTGGTGTCACTCTGTGTGTGGGAGGTGTTCCCCTGGTGGTGTCGGTGTCCCTGGCCCTCTCAGGGCCCGTAGATGCGGGCATTCCCCAGTGCCCTGTCCCTTCTCTCCTGCAGCTACTGTTGTCGTGCTGCTGGCAATCCTGTGCCTGGGGGCTATGGTTCTGAAGCTGGAGCAGGTGGCTTGGGACATGCGGGCGGTGGGGCAGCTGTTCGATGGCATCCGTGAGTGTGCTGCCGCTTTGCTGGGTCCTGTGCCTGTGTCCCTCCGTGGGGGGTTCTGTTCCTTGGTGCCTGCGGCCCGCTCTGATGGCTGTCTCCTCTCCCTCTGTCCCCTTCAGTGCAAGCCATGATCGTGGAGCAGGCCCCGGAGCAGGGGGAGCTGGTGGAGCTCCTCCTGCTCGTCCTGGAGCGGCTGCACCAGCTGGACCACGCACATGCTGAGCGCTGGCACTGGGCATGGCGTCACTGGCCCTATTGACCGAGGTTCTGTCCCGGGCCTGCCGCTGCTGGTGCTGTTCCCCCTCCTTTTGTTGCCCCCTCCTTGCCCTGTTGTTGTTGCCCCCTGTTGCTGGTTCCCCGTCTTTTAATAAAGGCTTGTGTGTTTCTTTCCTGGTGTGTCCGTGTTGGGCTTTGCTGTGACCTCTCCCCTTATGCGGGTGCCTCTGCAGGGGGTGTGGGGGTGTCGTCTGTGTTGCCTTCCCCCCTCCTTGCCCTCCCCCCGGGGCTGTGTTCTCGTCCCTGTGTGCTTCTGTTGCCTGCAATGTGTGTGCGGCTCTGCTGTGGGTGTGTGTTGGGATGGGGGGGCCTGGCACCGGGCGGTCTGGACTCTGTGCCGGGGCTGTGTGGAACAGGGCTTCCTGCCAGTCCCGTTCGTCTGTGTACTTGCACGGGTGTTTGGGCGCTGGGTGTTTGCGGGCCCCTCCCCTTTCCTTCCCACAACCCTACGCGCGCTGTCCGTGTAAATGTCCCCCTGCTCGGCGCCGCCGGGTGTTCGCTGGGTGTGCTCACCCATCCAGCCACACCCATCTCCACCTATCGGCACTGCTGCACCGTCCGTGTAAAAAAGGCCTACATATGGTATGAACCTTTCGTATATGGTGGAGAACTGTACTGTATGGCAGAAATAGAACTTGAGCTAAGATTATCTACAAGGGTGTGACTTGCGGACAGTATCCTGACAAGGCTAACCGCAGGTACCCTCTATCCTGTTACACTCAGGATTTCTGGGTTCCCAGTTCTGTGCTCAGACCATATTGCTTCTTGTTTTAGTGAGCATGTACACACACACACACCTAAAGATGAAACCAGAGTGGCTCACTGCTGTGTTATGCAACTTGGATAGCATGCAGGTAACTTCAGATGAAGGTACAAGGATTTAGGTGCAAAGATTTAGATGTTTTTCCCCTGGTACTCTAACAATGTGCAGTTGAGAGACAGCTATCAGTTCCCAGGGAGGCCCCAGAAAAGTGAAAGCTACACAGAAGATGCTCAGTAGTAACACATTTGATAGTATAAATATATTTTTTATAACTTTGAAATTAGTTTTATACCTAGAAATGTAACAAATATTATGTCAGTACCCTCACACACTCAAACTATTCCTGATTGCACTTATTCTAGATGCTAGTCATCAATATTTAAAGAAAGGCGAGACAGGAACAAATCAATAATCATCATCAAAGCTTGCCTGGATGGAAAGGTTATTAAAATTCAGTCTGATGTAACCTTGTTCTTTTTAAATAAATCAGGCTCCCCTTTACACATGTTAAAAAAGAGTGGAGGTGGGGGGAGGGAAATAATAATTTGCTAAACTGAGCAGTTCAGGGCCTGATTTAGCAAATTATTACTTTACTATTTTCAAAAGCCACTTTTAATGAAAACCGGCCTTTCAAATTTCAGTCGGAATGTAACGCACCATCCCAAAGGAAACAATCTGTGCTGATGTCACACCGTGTGTGGAACAGATTTTACAGTGTGTGCTGTTTTCTTCCACACTTTGTAAAAGAAGAAGTAGAAAAAAAAAAGATGGGGTGGAGGGAAAGGTTCAATGAAAAAAAAAAGAAAAAAGAATCCTAGTTCGCTGGTCAATTTCCTGGGATCCTTCCCACGTGACTGAGCCCGCATGGCACTGCTAATGGGAAGGAGAGAGTGTAGGGTGAGGACAGTGAGGGAAAGGCAGGGAAAGCCTCGGAGCTCTAGCTTGGCAAACAGCACGTGGTTATATTTGATCCTGCTGGAAGAGCGGCATTATAAGAGAGAAGAGAGATGGCAGATGGGGGAAGACAGCACCCCTCCCCTCTTGCCAGAATCAATTACCAAAGGCTCTCATCACCTTGACAAGAACCACCATAAACCCAAATGGGCATGGTTTTTTTTTTGGTTTTTTTAAATAAATCAAGAAAAAACAATTACAGAAATCTCGGCGTGCAATCTCCCTTCCTGGCCCAACAATAATACTGGAGTAACACGAGTGGTGGGGATTGCAGAGGTGGAACGTTACAAGCTTTGTTGACTCTCAGAACCCACAGGAAACATAGGTTTCTTTGGCTTGGGTTGGGGAAGCTTCTCTGTAGCTCAAGCACATAAATAAGCAAGGTTAAAGATGAAGCTCACTGGTGGCCAATTAAAGAGTTAGAAGGCTACAATTCCTCTAATTTCTGTTGCGAGGAACTATGACCCCATTGAGTCTTGAACCAGCACCTACAGCTCAACACAGTGGCAAGCATTGCATTCTGCCACTGCCTCATGCTGGTGCCCCATGAAATTACAACTTGTCTGATCTTTCACTGACAGGCTTCCTGAACGTGGACACTGGCAGAATTGTAGTCGGGGGGAAAGAAGGGATGTCAGAAAGGGTGGGGCAAAGAGGCTCTCCCACCACCTTCCTAAAAGAGGAGGAGTCATGACAGAAAGGGATTACTCTCACCTCTTAGCACAGCCTCTTTCTGATGTAACCCCACCCGTGTGGAGCACCATGATGTCACAACACTCCAAAGAAGAGGCTGGGCTACCCAGAGCCTAGGGGTATGTAAGTGCAACCCCTTGCTCCCCTTTCTTGGTACCTATAGTGGACTTGAACCCCTCCTATACAACTTTCTGGGTCAGTCACAGGCTGTTGTCAAGAGCAAACAGAAAGCTACCTGGCTGTTGCCTTTATAGAGCCTTGCCACTTCTCCTGCTCCACATTTGCCAATGTTCTTGTATACCCAAATCTGCTAATCTGGTTCTTAATCCAGCTCTGGCTTCTGACCACCAGTCCCTAGTATCCAATTTGTCTCAGTCCTTCAGCCTCTGGACCCTAGAGAAGAGGCTATTCCTGGCTCCCTGCGTGGTCTGGACCCCTGTCTTGGCTCACCCCTCAGACCAGACAATCCTCTTGGACTGGCCTACTTGGTTAATTACTTGCCTCACCCCAGACTACATATCTGCCACTCCTGACCAGTCCATTCCTTGGATGAGGGCCTAATAGGAAGTGATGCCAGCTGATGCTGTGGATGTTCTGGGGTCTGTTAGAGCCACCAGTTGTGAATTAGACTCATGCCTGTCCTGGTTGATCAAAGCCTCCAGAGAAACAGTGGGGCCAGTGCTGGTGAGGGTAATCAATGCGTCCCTTCAGCAGGGGAGACTGCCCCCTGGTCTCAAGGAGGCCATGGTGCGCCCCCTGCTGAAGAAACCATCCTTGGATGTGGATGCACTCGCCAGCTCCGGCCTGTCTCTAACCTTCCCTTTGTTAGGGTAGGGGGGTTTAGGAAGAGAGGGAGATGGAACCTTGCAACCCCGGCTACTAGCCACACTACGGGCCCACGGACGTTGTAGGCAACCCTCACTGTGTATGGTAAGACACCCCTCAGGTTGGTATAGGGCCCAAAACCTCTGCAAGAGAGACGTGGCCTATGTCATCATAGGGGGGGAGACAGCAAGGCCCTGAGGATTGCCCCCACCGTCCGCGGGGTTGTAAATACAACACCTATCCCCACTATCACCACTCACCCTGAACGTACAACCAGTGAGGGGGGAACAACGTAAACCCAGTGAACAAGACTGTGAGGGGAACGGGGGAAGGACACAAGGGATGATAGGAGGGAAGCCACCGAGTTTCTCACGCACACAGGTCAGGGGGAGGTCACAGGGACCCAGAGGGGGGTCGTGCTCCAAGTCTTTCCCAATCGCCACCCACACCCTTTTTCCCTCTTTCTTTCTTACCTCCTTCCCCGCACTCGTACTCACACGCACACTCCACGCACACACCAACACCCACACTCCGTCTCCTTTCTCCACAATACTTCTCAACAGTCCAACGCTGGGGCCAGTCTCGCAGCTATGCTGTTCACCGGCAGCGGTTTGGTGAGACTGGCCCTCCTTAAATAGCCCTATGAAGGCCCCGCCTTATGACGCAGTCTCTCTGAGCGTCTTCTTACTATTTCTGGCTCCGCCCTTATTTTCCCAGCTGTGCTCGGCCCCTGCAGGGCTTCCTCAGTGCTCGCCGCTTCTGTGTACTGCGGCGGCCTGCCCTCCACGTGGTTCAAGTGAGGCAACGTTTCCTCCACCTCCTCCCTGTCGCTGCATGGGGGCGTGGTCTCCTGCGGTAGCGGGGAACGCCGCGGCATCGCCGCCTGGTCTCTAGGGCGTCCCCGCACCCCTAGCCTCCTCCGTTTCTTGTCCCACCGCCGTTGGGTCCTGACACCCTTTTTAGGGAAGGTTATTGAACGGGAGGTGGCACTGCAGCTCCGAGCTCATCTTGACAGCATCGGTTTCCTTGACCCATTTCAATCGGGGTTCCGCCCCAGCTATGGCACAGAGATGGTGCTGGTGGCCTTGGTGGATGATCTCTACCGGGAGATGGGACGCAGGACATTCAACACTTCTGGTCCTGATAGATCTCTCAGCCGCCTTTGATACAGTGGACCATGGGCTTCTGTTGAGATGATTGCAAGCCATGGAGGGTCTGCACAGGACTGTCCTTGGATGGTTCCAATCATTCCTCTCGGGGAGAAGCCAGCGGGTTGTCTTGAGGGCTGAATCTTCCAGCCCCTGGGCCCTGGGTTGTGGCGTTCTGCAAGGTTCTAGTCTGTCTCCATTATTGTTTAATGTATATATGCAGCCCTTGGGGCAGATTGTGAGAGGGTTTGGTGTGCGTTGCCACCAATATGCTGATGACACCCAGCTCTACCTCTCCTTTTCAACTGACCCAGGCCCTGCCATCTCAGTGCTGTCCCAATGTTTGGAGGCCGTGGCGGATTGGTTACAGCAGAGCATACTGAAGCTCAATCCTGATAAGATGGAGGTGATGGCGGTGGGTAGGGCAAAGGAGGTTTCGGCTCCCCTCGTAGAGGGGTTCTGCTCTCCCATAGCCCAACAGGTTCGGAGTCTGGGAGTATTATTGGATTCAGATCTCCGCCTAGATCGGCAGATAGAGATGGTGACTAAGGCTGCCTTCCGTCAGCTGTATCTGGTGCGGAGGCTGCGTCCATATATTTCCAGACCTGACCTGGCCACCCTCATCCATGCCTTCATCACCTTGAGGCTGGACTACTGCAACGCACTCTACGTGGGGCTGCCCTTGATGCTGGTTCAGAGGCTGCAGCTGGTGCAGAATGCGGCAGCTCATCTCCTGACAGGGACGAGCCGACGGGAACACATCATGCCCGTGCTCCGTGCACTGCACTGGCTGCCTATAGCATACCGAACCAGATTCAAGGTGTTGGTTTTGGTCTATAAAGCCCTACACCGTCTTGGCCCTTCATACCTCAGGGACCGCCTCACCTTCCGTGCCCCGGAGTGGCCCGTTTTGTCTTCCGGAGGCAGCTTCTTAGAGGTCCCCCATGTAAAGCGTGGGACCACAATGGAGAGGGTGTTCTTGGTGGCCGGGCACCACGACTATGGAACTCCCTCCCAGAGGAAGCCCGTCTGGACCCAAATTTGATGGCCTTCCGCCGGGCCTGTAAAATCTGGCTGTTCTCCCAGGCCTTTGGGGGTGGGGAGGGGGGGTTGGGATAGAAGCTTTAGGGGGGGGTTGTTCTTAGGTGGATTTTTAGATGTATTAATTTTTAATTTTTGTGTTTTATTATCTTATTGTTATTTTATCTATGGTCACTTTTATGTTGTAAGCCACCCCGAGATGCCATGAGCATGAGGGGGCGGCTAAGAAATGCAAATAAATAAATAAATAAATAATAAATAATATCTTTCACATGGCCCATTTTGGTGGATACTGTCTATTGGAAGAGGGTGGGTCACTACCATGCTGGTTCTGGGTGCTTTGATAGCAATACCGTGCAGAGATCAGTTCACTTTCTGGTCAATATAGCAACAAACGAACTGATCAAGGGAAACAACTTTCCACAAAGCATGTAACACGACTCACTGCCACAGAATATGGTAGAGGCCAAGACTTCTGCCTGATTCTTACAGGTATTTGACGTTTAGATGGATGATAGGAATTTCCAGGGCTATTGTCGTTGATGCTTCCTGATTTTGGGGAGGGATATAAAACTTCATGCCTCAGGTTTAAATCAGGGGTGGAGAATCCGCAGCCAGGGGTTGGGAATATGGCCCACAGAAAGCTTTTTTCTTATTTGACCCCTTTTCCTATTTTTGAATCTAACTCTCATCCTTGGGTGCTAAAGGAGCATGTGGAAGAGTGGAGATGAGTATAAGAGTTGGGTCTGCTGGCTGGATCCAAGATCCATACCTTCCCTGCACCATTGGCGTAACCAAGGTCTCTCAAATGGGGGGCACTTTGCTGGGGGGCCACAACTAGGAGGAGGGCAAAACCAGACAGAAAGAAGAGAAAAATGAATGGGGGGCACTGGACTTGAATGGGGGGCACATCCCCCCTCCCCAGACCTCCCCTTAGTTACACCCTTCCCTGCACCCACTAAGAGAATACATTAGCCCTCAGCTCCTGTCAGGTCCAAAATGCTTATACTAATTTCCAAAGTGGCCTGCAGGGAAGAAAGGTTACCCATCCCTGTTTCAAACCCAACTCTACTTAATAGGAATTAGGATAAGAGCTCCTTGGGATTAGATTTCTCCACATCTCCTTACTATGGTGGGGTTCTAGCATCTTCCTTTGGAGCATCAGCTGATAGAGACAGGATCCTGAAGTAGATGGTCCATGGATCCTATCCTAATTGTGCCACCATTGGGGATTGAACTCTGGACTTCCAGTTTTGAAAGCCTGACTCCAAATCCAGTCAACGGTCCTGGATTTGGGTTGGGCATACTTTGCAAAGTATGATGTCAGGCATAGCTCAAGCAGGGTCAGGATGCAGACTGCCAGCAACACCCTGTTGATGATCTACATATTACGTTAGCTACGGGGGAAATTAAACAGTTTGGTTAACCAATTTGATATCTGGAATTTCAGTCACTAATCACGGTTATAGAATTAACTATCAGTTTCAGCTCTTCTCTCAAATTGCCTTGGCTTTTGAATTGTCTGGATCGGACCTTCCTGCACTCTTTGTTTGTTCCCCACTCTGGCCTAGTTGGGGTGCAGGTGGGCTCACACCGTCCGCAGCCAAGTGGCTTCTGTGCAGCAGGACTTGATGCCAGTTCAGTAGCACTTCGGTTAATTACTTTGTAGAAAAATGCTTGTGCATAAGAAGCTGAAACCTTTATATTTGTGTATAAGAGGTTGAAATCAGTCTAGCCTTTCCCTCACCCAGCACTGTAAAATTCTGTCTCCCTTACCAAGGTCACAATCTTAAATCTGCCACTGGGGTTGAGGGATTTAAGTGGAAGTGGAGGGGGGGGGGGCAGCAATATGGAGAAGATATGTTCTTAAGCACTACCTGCTCTGTAGATGACTTCAGACTCCATTGCTATTAATCTCGTATCTTTCAACAACATTAAACAATATGGGTTAAAGGCAAAACTCTCACATACACAGCCTAGATGTGGCCTCAATATTACTGTATTAATAACATCCACAAGTCTGGGAAAGTCCTTTCCAAATGGCACAACTGGGCTTGGGAAATGAGGGGTGGGTTAGAAACTGGTAGAATAGGCAGCTACTGAAGGAAAACAATGCAACGCGGACCATGCAGCTGAGAGATTCTTCATACACAACCCAGATACTCCAGTGTGGTTATGAAGCCTTTCCCTTGCACTTGACATGGCAAAGATTATTAAAAAAAACTCTTCAAAGGCAAGTCAGAGGGTTCTGATTCCTGGGCATTAACAAGATGTCACTGGCTTTCCCACACTGGAATTCAGGCTATGTTTGCAGTCAACGAGGCAGCTCACTCGGAAACCTCTGGTCACATTAAGCAATGTTACAATGACAACTCCAGCAGCAAATTAATGCTCAGAGAAAGGAAAACAGAGACGGCTCCAGATGAATGGGGATGGAAAGGGACCACCTTTGAAAGGGGAGGGAGCAGAACATTCCATTGGATCAGTTTGTGGCCTGCAATGTCCTCATCCCTTCACCCTTCATGTATCTGTGGAAGCAAGTTGTTGTTCTTGTTGTTTTACTAATACTCCAATAATATTTCAAGTGAAAGGTCATCCAGAAAGAGGGCAGCTACAGAATGGAATCTGCAACCACTGATAGATATTTATTTACGGCTATAAGGTGGAGTTCAAGGACATGGAAAGTTTATTTATAAACCATGAGTTAGGATAAGAGTCTGTCACTGTATGTTTCTAAAAAGTCATGACTAGATCATGGTAGAAAAGATAAAAACTCACGGAAAAGTCATGGGTCCAAAGAAGTTCCATTTTACTTTTATTCAGTTTCTTAACATAACATATTATTAGACTGTAAGCCGGGGGCAGAAGGAAAGGGACCCCCCCTTTCCCTTATCTCACTTAGAATGAAAGCCCCGGGAAGGGAACCCCCCCTTTCCCTTATCTCACTTAGAATGAAAGCCCCAGGAAGGGAACCCCCCCTTTCCCTTCTCTCTCTGTGAATGAAAGCCCCAGGAAGGAGGGAAGGTAGAACAAGACACGAGGAAAGGCAGAGGAAATGCTGCCGTCTCCTCCCTGATGCCTTTTCTAGCTCTGACCCCACCCTCCGCCTCTAGCCACACCGCGCTCAGAATGGAGCAACACGTGAGCGCGGCAGCTGGCTCTGAGTGTGGTATCCATGCTGCTCTTCTGGGTGGAACTTCTCAAGCGCTGCCTTCTGCCTCTAACCACGCTATGTTCTGAAGGGGCTGGGTTTGGAGAACCCCGGAGACATCAGTGCGGCAGCTGGTGCTGACTGCAGTCTCCACGCTGCTCTTCTCGGCGGCACTTCTCTTCTCCGGGATGAGTCAGAGGTGGCTCCTCTGGTATTTTTTAGGCAAAAGTCATGGAAGTCACGGAAAAGCTGTAAAAGTCACGGTGAGGGGGGAAATTCACTAAAACCGTGACTTCTGTCACTACCGTGACAAAATCTTAGCCCAAACCATGAGTGAACCAAAATAAAATAAAATCAATGCCTGGTCCCATAATACAAACCACCAAGATTAAAAAGGTCTCTTCTGCACCAGAATGTGACGGTAGGCAAGAACAGAAAAGAAAAGAAAAAAGAATTGGCATATTGGGTCAGACCAATGAACCATCCAGCCAAGCATCCTATCATCAACAATGGGCACTTTCCATTGCTTCAGAAAAGTGCACAACAAGTCATAATAGAGTCATGCATTTTCTGGTATTTACTCTCAGCTCCTAACATTGAGTTGTTACGTTCCCGATGCAACAGAAAATCCATGGTGGAACTCTGCACACCAGTCTGAAACCATGGATAATCTCAAAGAGCCGCTCAAATTCAGTCCTAGTCTAAATACACAGGGTCATGTATGTAGTTTATGGGATAACGGGGGACTGAACCATTTGCTCATCTCTCCACATTCCCAACTGGTGACTATGCTGGGAGTCTCAGCTGCAAGATGAAGGATTGACTACATCACAAAGACAATTCTCTCTTCATTGACCTCTCCAGACCAGAGCTTGCATTGCAACTGCATGTCAGTATGGGGCAGCATGCCCTGGCTTGCTACCCATCCTGTGCCTATTGCGTGGGTGGGGTGAAGGAGAACATTACTCTCGAGTGATGTCATGCTGGCCTCTTTCTCAAGCCCCACATTCTTTTTATGGTCTCTCTGACTTTTTTTTTTTCAAGGCATCATCCAAGGAAATAAGCTTAAAAGATAATGCTGCAAAGAGGAGACGGAATAGGATTGTCTTTTTTGCTTTTGGCTCGGAAGACAAGAATGCAAAGCATGGTCTCTTTGGGAGGAGAGTTAACTATGGGCAAGTGTTTTGGCAAGCTGGGCCCCAGTGAGAAAGGAAGGTGGGGTGGGAGAGAGAGCAGGGGGTCAGAGTGATGGCTTGGTCTTTTATACATTTTGGATGAGGGAAGAGGCGCACAGATGGCTTTGCGTTTTAAAATGATTCTAATAAATCAAGTCCATTAGTGTATTCAAAATGCCCCTGTCTCCCTCTTCCCTGTCTTCCTTGCATCACAGCTGAGAAACAGAGCTGGAATGCAGGGCTGGAGATGGAATGGCAAGGAATCAGCATGGATAGGGACTGTGTGAAAAGTCTGTGTGTGAGCGTAATTGTGTGTGGGAGAGACACAAAAATGTTGTGGTTGTGAGTTTGTGTAAATGGGCAGAATCCTGTATGCATGTGATTGTGTGAGTGTGAGAGTGTATGTGTGCTTGATGTGAGAGCATAGTGCTTCTGAGCTTGTGGGTCTGCCTGTAACTCTGTATGCATGTGCAATTATAATTGTGTGAGTGTGTGCGCGCACAATTGTGAGTGGGTGTGATTGTGCAAGTGTAATTACATGACTGTGTGCTTGTGTGTTTGTGCATGTGTGAATGTAATTGTACATGACTGCAAGTGTAATCATGTGAGTGTGTGTTTGCGAGTTTGACTTTGAATGTGTGAATTATATGATTATGCAAATGTAATTGTGTGTTTGCGTGAGTATGATTGTGTTTGTGTCAGTGTAACCTGTAATTGTGCAAGTGTGTGTGATTGTGTGTATGTGTGAAAGCACAGAAGAGGGTGTCATAGTGTGCATGTTTGAAGGTGCAATTATGTCTGTGCATGATTCTGAGTGTGTATTGGTGTGAGTGTAATTGTGTGTGTGAGCAATTGTGGAAGCACAAATCTGTGAATGTATGATTTTGAGTGTGTGTTGGTGTGAGTGCATTCATATATGTGGAGGTGCGCGCACATGCATGTGGATGGGTGTGTGTCGGGGGGAGGGAGTTCACCTTGGCAAGTTTCTGTTTCCAGGTGTATAATACTATGGGTATGAACTAGAGGCTGTGACTAACACATTTTGGTGGGACTGGGGGATAGTGGGGAGGAGAAAAGCCATGCTGGAGTCCAACGTTAAACCCCCTTCCCGATGCTCCTCTTGGGAGTATGCAGCACATCTTCTGAGAGCTGCAGCAGCCACGGAGTCTGGACTGTGGAGAGGACCCAGTCTATCGTTGTCCATATTATCCATCTTTTCCATGTGACATGAAATCTCATCAGCATCCTGGCCAAACTAGGCCAGGTGGAGAGGAAAGGGGAATAAAGGGAGGGATGCTGGAGATGGTAGAAAGCGGTTGCCGAAGATGGAATCAATCAGTTCTCCGGGAGGAATAGAAGAGCTCCTCCGCCCGACGTCAACGCCTTCCCCTCCTTCCTTGAGACAGAGACAGGGAGAGACTCAGCAACAGATCCCATCATTAAAGGAAAACTGTCCACATGGTCGAGCCCCATATGGAAGTCATTATAGCATGGGAGTGGCAGGTATCTCTCTCTTTCTCATGCTCTCTCTCACACACAAAGCTTGGCTGAATAGAGGAGGCAAGGAGGCTACATTTGGGATATCCAAGTGGTCGTATCTGTGTCCGTCTCATCTGCCTAGGCATGTCTAAGGAAGTCACTAAAATGGGATTTAGCTATCCATACGAAAGGGTAGGAACTGTGAAAACTGGAGGAGTCAAAGACCCTGCTCATCACCACCCCTTAAGGAGGACTATTAGTTAGTACTTTTTGAGCCCAAAATAGTGTCATGATTGGAGAGAACCTGATGGATGTTGGTGAAAATTGGAAAATCCAAAATGTCTCTGCCAATTTTGTACATTCCCTATTCCCATCATCCCACAAACACATTATAACCAATATGGTTGTGGTGTGGGGAAAGTGGTGATTGCCTGGTTCATATGCTTCTGATGTCAGAATGGCTTCTGTTTGCTCAGTGAGGAGAGACTGGACTGGTTGGCATAGGCAACAGGTAGTTGGTAGTTGGAAGTGGCCAGCAAGGAGGTGGTGGTTGGGGTGGGACACTGGATTTGGCTTCAGAAGTCAGGAAAATGCAGGAGTGGATAAACTGGGGCTGGGTAAGATACAGGCTGTTGAGAGCTGTAACAATTTGTTGAACTCCATGGTAAACTGAAATCATCCATGCCACCCCAGTCCAGAATCAGTACCCTCAGAGGTCATCTAGTCCAACCCCCTGCTCAATGCAGGAAATCCATAGCTACAGCATCCCTGACAGATGGCCGTCCAGCCTCTGTTTATTGCATGTTACCCTGCTACGTTTTCAACTTATACAACTGGCAGTGACAGAGGGCAGGTATAAAAAGGTCCCATATTCATCAAGATTATGCCCTTGTAGTCTGAAGGAGGTGGAAATAACTGAGCACCTTCTGCTGCGTTGCCCATATTATGGGGAATTGAGGACAGTTTGGCTGGTTCCCTTATTAAAGAAGGGAATGGATATAACCAACGAAGGCTGCTATTTGTACCTGTTGGGATTGCGAGGGAGGGAGGAAATGAAGGCTGTCACAATCTATGTACTGTTGGCTGGGAAAAGGAGATTAGCTATCCATACAAAATTAAAGAGTATTGGTTCCATCAAAGAAAATATTTCCACAGGTTGAGGTCGCAAATTCTGTTTGGCCCAATGCAGAGACCATAAGCAAATAGCTTGATACCTGATAAGGACTGGAATAGTTAAGGAAATACATGGAATTATAAGTGGAAAGTAGTTGTCAGGGCACCATGGTCACAGTATGATATGAAATGAGTTGGGGAGGATGGATTGGGAATTAGTATTGGCAGTAGGACTTGGAGAATGTTTTAGCTGTTCAACTACCAATTGGGGATGTATCTGTAGAATGGTAATACCTGCTGAATAGTAATTGTATAAATATCGATCAAGAGTATGGTAATATATTAAGTAAGAGATAAGAACCCTGATAAGTAGTGCTGGAACTATGTATAAGTATGTGTATGACCGAGGCTATGGCAATATGGAAAAGAGGTTTTGTGGGACCCGTTAAATGATAATTGAAAATTGTGTATGTTGTATACAGCCAACTGTGTATTGGTTGTTGTATACAGTTTTAATTGTATATGCATTTTTGGCCATGGCGGAAGCCAGTGCCTGATAAATAAATGGTAAATGGTATTGCATGTTGTTGCATATTTCAACAGCCACTTGAGAGTCTCCTCCCACCAGAGATATCCCACTGAATATCAGGCTTCTGTGGACTCTCAGATTAGCAGATATGGAAGTGGAGCAGAGTGCTTGTGTATACACAACAGCTGGTATGTGATAGAATCATAGAATTGTAGTGACAGATGGAAGGGACATCTCAATGGTCATCTAGTCCAACTCTCTGCTCCAAGGTAGGATATCCTCTGATTATAGATGCTTATCCACCTGGGTTTTAATAAAAACATCCCAAGAGGGAAATTCCCACAACCTCCCTAGACAACTTTTTCCATTACTCCAAGTTTTTACAGTTAGGAAGGGTTCCCCACTCCCTTTTTTCCTTTTTTCAATATCTAACTGAAATCGAGCTTGCTGCAACTAAAGCCCATTCCCCCTGGTTCTATCTTCTGTGATGGTGGAGAACAAATTTTGACCATCTTTTGTGTGGTAGCAGCAGATGCATAATGACTGTGACCATGGCCCTTTTAAGATGAGATGCGCATGTCCATTGCGTGGGCATGTGTGGGTGTGTCTCGTTTGTACAGCGGAGGCGAGTGAGTGGGCATGCGTGTGCCCTCCCATGTAAATACACATCCCCACCCACACCCTCCCATCGGCCCTGCATGGAGCAACCAGCGAAAATGCGGGGGCATGCATGGGGGATGGGTGTGCGCCATGTGCACCTGCCCCCCTGCACTGGCGTGCCCACACTAACTGCCCCCCCGTCGCCATGGCCCGTTTAAAAAAAGCCCATGATATCTTGGAACATAAGCCACAGAAAGCATATGTTGGGATGCATGTTTCCACAAACGGGCATTAACATCCAATGTGTGTTTAATCCTGAAAGCAAGTGGCTAGCATTACAACTGGTAACACTGGTTTAGGAGCTAATTTCCTTTGATTTTGACTCACACTGTATGTAAGTTCCAGATCATCCCTGGGCAGGCAAGAAAGAATACAACTTGTGTATATGTGTGTGTAAATTTGTTGTTGGACAATGAGATCTTATTGATCCACCTCACAAAATGGCTGCCCACCACAGCAGCTGTTTGATCCTTGAAATCAGGCCCAGCCTTAGGTCACGGCATTGCCCATAGGCTCCACATGGAAAAAGGGCCCCACAAAATGTCCCAGGTAGGGGAAGAGATCCTAGGATGTGTGAGGGCCAGAGTGGGTCCCCGCATAAGCGACAGCTGCAGCTACAACAGCACAGTTCTCCCTCTTCCCTCCTGAAAGTGCCCCTTCCCTCCTCCCAGAAGCCCCAGCCTGACCATAGGGCCACCACACCATGTAGGTCTTTGCTCAGGGGTAAAGGGGCTCTTACTCAGTGGAGAAGAAAGCACCATTCTACCACCCCAGTCAGAATCCTAGCACGGCATTGTACAGTGCCCCTATGGCTCTGGCTGGGGCTTATGGAAGGAGGGAGGGGCACTTCTACAAGGGAGGAGGGTGTGCTGTGCCTTATCCCCTGCACTTGTTTGTTTGGGGCCCCGTTCCTACCCTGAAACTCTGTAGAGGTCTGGTCCTGTTTGAGTTGATGAGCAGAATAATCTCCTCCAGCCTTAGGTGAAAGAATATGTCCAACCACATCTCTATCTGTCCAGGAAACATGGAAAGCCAGCAGCCCTCTGAGCCCATAGAGACATCAGCTCCCTCTGAACCTGTGCTACCATGAGAGCCACCATCTGTGTTGGAAACACTAGGGGCTGAGCAGTAGGGCGAACAGAACCGAGTTCGGAAATTCGGTTCGGAAATTCAGTTTGGTCGACCGAACTATTTGAGTTTGGTCTGAACTCCGAACTTCCAAACAAAGTTTGGAAATTCAAACCCCATTGAACTAAATGGAATATTATCTTTTAGGGATGGGCGAACAGAGCCGAGTTCNAGTTTGGAAATTCAAACCCCATTGAACTAAATGGAATATTATCTTTTAGGGATGGGCGAACAGAGCCGAGTTCGGAAATTTGGTTCGGTTCGAAAATCGAGTTGGGTTCGGACCAAACTGGTCGAGTTTGGTCCAAACTCCGAACTACCGAACCGCGTTCACCCATCCCTACTGAACAGGAGCCTCTGTACTTAAAAGTGTGACTTGAGCTTGAGCTAAAAGGGCGGATTCCATAACTGGGCTGTAGCAGACACAGATGTCCTTTGTGAATTGGGCAGAGTGAGGAGAACCTAAGCTTCCAGTGGGTTAAACTATACGCTGCCCACTGCCCTTTCTTCCCAAACAACATTGAAATCAGACGGTGCCAGCCTTACAATTTGCAGGGCCCAGGGTGAAGAGAAAATGCAGTGTCCCTGGTGACCACACACTCTTCCAGAACACTAGAGGTGGACATGTTTGGGGTCTTGCTGGGAGGGGATGAGGACCTGCACACTGCCCTGGTAAAAATGGGGGCTTCTGTGGGGCCCCTGGAAGTGGAGAAATTAGTGGGACTTAGGGCAATCGCTCTGGGTCACCTTGTGGTAAGGCTGGCCCTAAGGTGGCCAAATATGCAAATTGTAGCAGACACATGAGAAATACAGGCTGCAGGGCTGAACTGGCTCCAGTGCAGTCCTGCAACCTGAATTTCCCATAAGTGTCCTCTAAAATTTGCATATATGGCCACCCTAGCTGGCCCTGAAATCAGCAGCCCCAGTAGTAGCACTGCCATCAGACACAGTTGGCTGAAAACACCTTGGCAAGCAATCCTAAAGTCAGCACAACAATATTAATTTCCTCCCTCCCTTTGCCATCTCTCTCTCTCTCTCGCTTCCCACTAAACAGTAGGGTGCTGGACACATTTTTAAGTGAAACAGATGTTGCCCTAGGTAAACTCCATTTGTAAATATGGAACAGCTGTCTGTCCCAGGCCTCCCAAATGCATGCTGCATTCTTCCACTCCTTCCAAGAGCAGATAGGGGGGCAAGGAAATTGGCCACAGAAGAAAATATCACACACACATCAGATCAAATTGTGTTTGATATGATGGAAACAAGGTGCGGCCTTTCAAAGAGAACCGCATGTGTTGGAAGGTGGAGGAGAAAGTCCATCAGAGGAGCTACTGGTGACTGGTCACCTTAATGAGCCAGAACCTTTATGCACAGAGGCCTAGGGGGCAGCCTGCAGAGCCAACTGGTGGATTTCAGCCTTACGTGGAGAGAGATGGCAGAGGGCAGATGACAGTATAATCAATGTAGGGTTACCACACCTCCAGGTTTGACTTAGAGATTCCAAGTTAATCCAAAGTCTCCAGCCTCTGGGCAAACCTTGACCTGGAGAGGCAATCCAAGGGCACCTGAATCACCAGCAGAAACTGGGGCTTGAGGGAGTGGGGTCACATTGGAAATGGGCTCCCCTCACCCCCTTTCACCCTGCCCTTTGAAGGGAGTTGTGATGTCATGATGCTGTGGCAAAAATGACAACCCTAAACCTACTGAAAGTTGGGGTTATAATTTCTGCTCCTGTGCTCCCTTTAGTTCAAGCTATAAACCCATTAAGAACTGCGAGAGCCACCATTTTGTCTGCTCTGCTGAGGACTGAACCATGGAGCTCAGGAATGAAAAGCACGAGTCTCGTCTACAGCTTGAGCTAAAGAAAGAAGCTCCATAGGCAGTCTGTACCCAACTCACATATCCTACTTGGAGTGGGCACAAGAGAAGGAATTCTAATTCAAACTTTCAGTAGGTTTAAGGTTGTCACTTTCACGTGGTCTTTAACCCAAAGGGCTGGCACAAAGGGCCCACACTTTCTAACATGGTCATACACCCTCCAGAGCATCATGACATCACAACTCTCTTCAGGGGGCAAGATGATGTAATGTGTAGAGACTATGGCTTCGACCACAAACAGATTCAAGGATGGGATGGGAGTTCCCACGCCAGCCCATAGTTTCCTCCCACCCAAGCCACTTCCAAATCTACTACAGCAGTGCACAACAGACCTGGTCCAGTCACCCAACATATATGCACAAATCTTACTCCCTGCTCTCTCCCTCCACCACATGCTGCACATGGAGAGATTCTCCATGTGCAGCTCTGATGCAGAGTGGCTGACGGCTGGAAGAAGCCAGTCCATCAGGGCTGGAAGTGATGGGAGGACCAGGTGAGAATAAGCTTTGATGACACCATGCGGTGCCCTGTTGCCTTTCCAGAAGAGCTGCACAGTAGCTGCAATGCAAGTTCCAGAATCCAGCGGTGGTGGTGCCTAGTTTAGGTAAATGTGCTGATGACATAGACTGATTGACCCTGAACATAGGTGTCCTGAGGCCCCGACCGTACAGTCAGCATAAGGGTTAATCCAGTCCAAGATGCAGTCGTCTATGGCGATCTGGTCCATGACTGGCTACACCTGTGTATTAAAGGGACGAGAAAGGCTGCAAGCAGCTCCAACAGCTGCTACTTCTAAGTAGCCTCTATATTCCTAAAAGACTGCAGTGCTCCTTGGGCTATGATTCCAGTAGCTATTATTGGACTTTCCTGAATAAGGGCTGCAACAATTGAGGGATATAGCCTACACAGTAAGATTTATGTATACAATATCCCTAGTAAAGACTGGGATACAGATTGGCCCTTGTGCCTAGGTCAAATTCCTAATAGGGTAAACTTCAACCGATCCCACACAGACTGGAGGACCAACACTGTTCTCTGTCCCTGCAATCTGGTCTCACCTTTCTTGTTAAACCAGGAGGACCAAGCTGCCTGTGCCTGTAATATCACATCTCATCCCTTCTAGTCACCTTGGAGGACCAGCTTTCTGCTTCATGTCCCTGGGATCTCAGCCCTTTGAGACACCCAAGAGGCCCAGTTCGCTGCTTGGAATGTTGCTTCTGTTCTAACACCGCTTGTGATTGGCTCAGGTAAATCTTGCAAAATGTCACAAGATAAGACTATATAAATAACTCAAACACCCACCATCGAGCCTGGCAATTGGCTTGTGGATCTTCGGGCATGCCGGGCCCTGATAAGGTGTACTCCTTTCCCCTTTCCTTGTTGTGTGTGTATCAGCAGCAACTGCCTAGAGGAAGCCAAGTGGCACCTCAGTTTAAACAGCACAGGGTCTCTCTTGTTGTATAGCTCTTTCAGACCTAACCCAATAATACACAGCAGCCACCTCTCCTCTCCTTCTCTACACAGTTTGCATTTTCTCTCTCCTACCACAGCTGGTTAAAATTATGCTGGAATTTTGTTTTTCTGTCAAGTGAATTTGGACCTGGTAAATCCTTCCCCGCCATCGCTGTGGCCTCCTAAGAAATGTTCAGGCTGCATGCAATATACATGATTTAAGGAAGGTGCTGCTGGGGCTGTTTCCAAGCAGAGTCAGGGGCTCCCCAGCTAGGAGCAGATTTCAGACAGATGGGGCCTGCTAGGCAAAGATACTGGTGCCGCCCCAGCAGGAGGGGTGGGGAAGCTCCAAAGGCAAACAGCGGGGTCTGTTGAAGCGACTCCCCTTGCAAGGGTGAGAGGAGAGAAATAACACCTCAGCCTTGGCTGCATTCCAACTCTTTGCCTTGAGAGACCGCAGGAGCAAACACGAAAACCCTCCAGCGGAACCAAGCCTATGGGAAACCATGGTATACAGGGAGAAAGACACTTTCTTGGCCAATGCAGAGAAGGGATGAGTCCCCTTTGATTGAATGTATTCTCATGTGCAGACACAGCAGCAGAAGGATTTCCCGGCTTTCCAGTGGCCTTTTATGCCTCAACACAGAGACCACAGTTAGAGATTAAATGAATACTGAATATCTTATTTGCAGTTATTATTTTCCTGATTGGATCGATGACTGAATCCGAGCAGAGCTCTGATCTGGTTCAGTCTGGGTTTAGTCCGGTTCAGGGGTGGGGTGTTGGTCCAGTTTGTGATGTTCAGTTCAAGGCTGTGGGGTTCAGTTCAGTTTGGGTGGGAGCTGGTTTGTGTTTGGCCTGGTTTCTAAGAGATTTAGTTCATATTTGGTCCAGTTTGTAAGGGGTTTGGTTAGGGATTTGGCTAGAAATGCCTGCACAGTTTGGGGGCAAATCTGAACTAAGGATCAAAGAACCAAACCAGCCTGGAAGAAAAGTCTTAACTCAACCAGACTAACCAGAACTGAACAGCATAACTCAACAGAACCGAACCAAACAATGGCCGAACCGGACAGAAGAAATGACGGAACAGACAACCTGACCGAACTGACCCACAACTAATGAACCAAACTGCACAATATCCTCCCGTCGGAGCAGGCTGCATATTTGATCAAGCAGATTCAGATTGCAGCACTGAAATCTGATGGATAGTCTATTCCTGCTGGATATTGCTTTCGCCTCTAATCACAGTAGTCCCTTCATTAGAGCTTAAGGGAAGGAAGACACACAAGGACCTCTAACCACCAACCTATCCTTCTGTTTCTATTAGCCTTCCTTGCATTCAGGAGAGTGGCTATAACAGGGTCGGGCAGTGCAGCTGCACCAGGGCTCATGAGCTAGGGGAGGGGGGGGGAGGGCATGCTTCCTGGTGCAGCTGTATCCCATGCCACAGGGAAGTGAGGGGTGAAGGCATTCCGTCTTCTGCAGCAGGGTCCATTCCAACCTAGCTACATCCCTGCTCCCAATCCCCTTCCACACTGCCTATGAAAGACCAACCCATTACAGCTGAAATGGGCAGTGAGCTTATTTATTCATGGGTATTATCTGCATTTTTGGTTAGTCCTTCAATTATCCTTTTTTTCTTCAGGCACTCATTTCAAGTCTGCTACAGTGTTCCAAACACAGAGGCCTATTTTTTGAGCGTTTACTAGCTGATATCCTCACATCCAGCTATCAATACCATCCCAGCCACTGAATACCACCAGCCTTAGACAAACAGAATGGCAATTTGTAGCAATGGAATGAGCCTCAATTCCTTCACCAGCTCTGTGAGGAGAGATACTAAGAGCCAGTGCAGCTTGGTTAAGGTGTTGTGCATGGACCGGGAGACCATAGGAGACAGACGTGGCGGAGGCGAGACGCTGCCACTCTCTGGGCTAGCAAGCAGCATGCAACAGACGTGCTAGCGACCCAGGCAGCCAGAGAGAGCCATCCCACTGCCCCACAGGGGAACACAACAGACGTGCAGCTGACCAGTTCCGCTCCCAGTGCCCCACCCCATGTCATGACAGTCAGCCATGGTGCCTACTGATGGACAATCATGGTGTTCCAGCCCCGCAGATGGGAGGGCCGAACAAACATGTTGGCCCACTGTGGCCCAGGTTGGCCTGCCTGGGCAGCGCCTGGCTTGGAATGTGTGCCCGGGATCTTCCCGGAGATGCATTCCAGGCCTGGCTTGCGGCAGTCCCTGGGCAATATCTGACAGCCGGGAAACAGATGTGTGGTTGGTTCCTCAGCCCAGGCAGGCCACAGCGGGCCGTAGCAGGCACACATCACATCTGGTTTTACCACATCTTAGCTATGAACTCAACGAATGGTCTTGGACAAGTAACTCTCAGCCTCAGTTCCCCGCCTGTAAAATGAGAATAATAATGACCTATGTCAAAGGGTTATTATGAGGGTGAACTAGATAAGGATTGTAAAGTACTTAGAATGCTGAGAACTCCATAGAAATAATAACGGGTGTTAACAAATGAGACATTAGCCCACACCAGGTGGGTGTCCACCTGCCCATTTATTAGCTGTTCATCCCCCACTAGACATGGGGCCATCACCCACCAGTCTGGCAGCCCCATTCATGGCATGGTCTGTGGAGACCATTCATGGAATGTGGAGCCCGCCGTGTGGGCAAATGCAGGCTAATTTATGCCCACATGTCCTCGTCCCATCAATTAGGTTGCAGGAAATGTCTCTGTCCACATCCTGTCAATTAGGTTGTGGGCAGTGCTTCATCATGTATAGGTCCGCCAGCACCATGCATTCACGGGTAGAAATCCTAGAGCCACTTGCCCCACTCTCCACTCTCACTCTCACTGGCACTGCAAGCACAGGCTGCCCACAAGCACATGAAAGAAACGCTGGGGGATGCCTGTTTATTAGGCTGGATGGATACACAAGACATGTGAGTTGGGGCTGCATGGACTGAACATGTACTGCAGCAGGCTAACATCTCACTAACACCCAATGTTAGATATGGACATCACTTAGAAACAGCATTGGGCTGGATCTGAGCCATGTGCTGGAGGTTTCCCACCTTATGTGTGGAATAGGGCTGAAATGAAATCCCACCAAGCAAGAAAATCTCATCGAGAATGGGGCTCTTGAAGAGATTTCCCCAATCAAGAACTAGCCAAGAATCAGTCGTTCTCACTGCCGTTCTTGCAAGGTTCTTGGGAAAGAAATGCTCTGCACATGTGCAAGATGGCTGCCGGGGCCATTCTCCACATTCACCGTCCTTTTCTGAGATGGTGCAGGCTGCATTGGTGCCATTTTGGAAAAAGGCAGCTGGTTCTGTACATGTGCAGACCAGCTGCCTTTTCCCAAAATGCTGCTGATGTGGACCGCACCATCTTGGAGAAGGACTGCACATGTGCAGAATGGCCTGGCAGTCATTTTGTGCATGTGCACAGCCTGTTTAAAAAAATGATGGAAATGTCAGCGAGATCCTCCCAAGATCTCACTGACAGTTCTCGATTCTCATGGAATTCTTAAAAGAATGAAACGCATTCTCATTTCAGTCCTAGTGCAGGCTATTCCATAATCCATCCCTGTTACCTCCTCACAACACAAGCAAGAGGAGACCCTGCGCAGAGGATTGTGGGATGGGTGGAAGGGAATGGATGGTTGGATTTTTCCCCACATAATGTTCAGATCATGGTGATATTATTAATTATTACTTAATTTTGATTACTGATTATTCTTTTTGATTATTGGTTATTGATTCATGATTGATAAATTAATAATTAATAAACTGATAAATGCCCCATTGATTTTCATTCCAACTTAGGTTTGTGGGAGCTTACCAAGGCCACAAACTGAGCTATATCATACACCCAGTATTGGGAAAATTTATTAACACCACCAAACACCACCACCATTGTCGCCACCACCACTAACAAACAAACAACAACAACAATAATCATTCATAATAATAACATTAATACATTTTTATAGCACTCCTCAGTCAAATGACAATTGGGGAACCTCAGAAGCACAATGAACACCAATAGAACAATATCAAATCAATTTAAAAACAATTTAAAAGGAGAAGGTAGAGAGGGAGAACAGACTACATTAAGAAAAGCCAGCAGGGGATCCAAAAAGCACCTGGAGAATAGATAAGTCTTCAGGTGATTTTTAAAAGGTGAGGAGGGAGGAAGTGAGATGAAAATGTATTTATTTATTCAATTTATTTTAGTTATTCAATTTGTATCCCGCCCCTCCTGCGAACAGCTCGGGCGGCTAACCAGTTAATTATAAAACAATTTATAAATTTATAAACATTAAAATAATAATAAAACCAATCCATAAAAACACTACAATAAAACAGGCTGGGATAATAAATAAATAAGGGTGGGGGAAGATAAAACACCCCCTNCAAAAAATACATGGATGGGCTAAGGGTCCATGCCTGCAACATGGAGGACCAGCTGGTGGAACCATTTGATGAGCTCCAAATAAGGGAGCAAGGGTGGGGGAAGATAAAACACCCCCTCCCCCACCCCACCCTCCCTCCCCAAAGGCCTGGGTGAAAATTGAGAAGCCCGCCACAGCAAAGTCCCCATCACCCATTGACGTAAGGTGTAATGGTGGGATTCCCAAACAGTGGTTGGTTTCTGAGCGCAGATAACTATCAGGGCTCACCCTGCTGGTTATGTGCACTCAGAAACCACCCACTATTTGGGAATCCCACCATCACTGCTTAAGGAGGTCTCCAGGAGCAGGTCTCAAATATAGCCAGGACCTGTACTGTACGGGGCCCTGAAAACCAACCGCGCAATCTTCTTCCATCCTTCACTCACCCCCCTCTCCCCTGTAACTAAACCAAGCACATGTAACTGCAACTTTTCAACTTCACGAATGTATCCTTGTCTCTTCCTATGTTCCCTCTCCATTGACCATTTTTTAGATGGTAAGCCCCTTGGGGTAGGAACCCATCTCTAACTACTAGTTGTAGCACCAGGTACTTTGCTTGTGCTGTATAAATAAAATAAATCATAATGAACTTTAATCTTAAACTCTTAGTAACTCTCTACTATGTGGCTCCTATATAATACTCCCCTTCTCTAGTCCTGCCATCACATATGAACACTCCAGTGCTACTCTGCAGTATCTGAAGAGCTACCAGGTAGTCTACCATCACACCTAAAAGAGAAAACAGCCACTTCTCCTCTTGATCCCAGACAGAGTTGGGAATAGCCCCTGGAAGACTCATAGATCCCAGATCCCCTGAGTTTGAGGTATGCCACGCACCAAACGATGCATTCCTAGTGAAAAGTCTCAAGGAGAAGATAGGTCATTCCAGGACACATCTAAATTCACTTTTGGTGTCTGTGTTACAACCATGTGCACATGAGAAATATTGTGCACGTGTGGGTGTCCGTATGCATCTATCCCTCAGACTGAGGCCAGGCCACTGTCACACCTTACCTGGGAAGATAACCAGTTTTACAATGGTGGGTGTTCTTGTGGCATAAAAGCAGAATAGTGCATTCCTACGTGCGCTAATTCCTGAGAAAACTGAGCCATGATTACTCTGACGGACGTTTCCCCCACGCCCAGGTAACATGTGAAAGTGGCCCAGTAAATTTAATGACTAGCAGTACAAAAAAGACATCAAAGTGAGACTCCCAGTAAAAGTCAGTAATAGGTTTTTTTTCTAACACAGCAATAAAAATGGTAACTTAACTCTGAGACATTTCCCCTCCTTTTCTCTAGTGTGAGCTTCGGCCTACGCAAGGTCTAATATATAATTGAGATTTATGTCCTTTTTTTTTTCTTCGGTTGAAAGAAAGAAAGAAATAAAGAAAGAAAAGTCTGTGAATGAAAATGTTGCAAATACACAATTGGACAGAAATTGTCCATTGTTTCTTGACAATTGTGGTATTGTTGTTTCCAAATAAATAGAGAGGCTAGGGAAGATACATTTATTGGCTATTTCAGGAGGTCTGAATTTCAATTAAACAGCTAGAGTCTGAGCACTGTCAGGCCTCCTTTATGCTTCCAGATGACTTCCAAGACAATGGCATAATGGAGGGGAGGAGGAGCTGGGTAGAATGTGACACTCTCAATTCAAGGCTAGTATCCTCCCCATAGCGATCTTTTTTTTGCTCCTCTCCTCCTTCCCTGTTTATGGATCTCCCTTAAAGATTGTGTCACTCGTGTCACTCTTATTTCCATATCTGAGACTATGGGACTAATTCACACAACATCCTTCACCCCTTACGAACTCACCACATGTTTCTTAATCTATATCTGCCTTGCCTGAAGCAATGCAGTCACACAACTGTTTATTTCCCTGCATTTCAGTGGCCCAGCCCCTTGCCTCAGGTGGCAAGGAAGCCTCAAGGAGTGCAGGGAGTGGTAAGGATTTCCCACCACATTTGGGGTGTTATCCCACAAGACAGTGCTCTACATTACCCCTTTGCCCCGGACACACCACCTGTCTGAACGCCATCCACTTGTGGCATCACCCACAGTATTGAGGAGCATGCTTTGTGGGGCAAACCAGTCCAACCCAGGGCAATGGGCTCCCATGGGTCCACCTCCCATCTCAATAGCCCCTGGTTGCCCCCACTCTCATGTAGGTCCATCAGCACCGTGGACAAGGCCATGGTACTAGCAACAATCAGGCCCCCAAAGGAAGCTGCTGCCAGTTATCTGTTGGAGCAGTGGAGGGAGGAGGGCTGTGCCATGAGCCATCAGCTGTTGGAGGGAAGCCTGGTCGGAAGGAGCAGCAGCGCCAGTGTCCCCAGGCTGCATAAGCGTGCTGGTCTATCGCAAGCCTGAGCCCAGCTTGAACTAGATCAGTGGGAAATGGGGCTGCTCCTTGCAAGGAGTTTTTATATATTGTTTTCAATATTTTGTGAGCCGCCCCAAGCTGCCATAGGGCTGAAGGGAGCGGGACACAAATAATTGAATAAATATGAATAAATAAAGGGAGAGCAGTGCTGTGATTCCCCCCATTTCAATTTCAACATGGGTCTAGGCTTGAGATAGACCAGCGTGGTGATGCAGCCAGGGGACACTGGGTCTTTTCCCCTGGCTTCAGCCAGGAACACTGGGGCTGCTCCTCCTCCTCTCCATGGTCCCCTCCAACAGCAGATGGACAGATGGCCCCGAGTGCTCTTGCCCCCCGCCTCTCTAACAGATGACTGGCAGTGGTGGCAGCTTCCTCTGGGGTCTGATCCTCCTGTCGTAGGCCCAGACCCCCAGGGTCCTGCCCATGTGATGGGCTTCCTGGAGCTGAGCCGGAGTGAGGTGGAAGGGTGGCAGCTGTTCCCCTGCCCGTGGGACCCACACCTGGGTCTGACCATCTGAAGGGATCCTGATACTCCCCACAATAGGGGCAGCAGCGTAGCAACACCACAGATCTACCCCAGTTTGGTGGTGGTGGGAGCTGTCATGTCAGAAAGCACCCAGTGACTAGTTTCACAATGCCACAGCTCCTTGACCTTGTCCCAGAGTAAAACCTAGGGTTACCACAGTTCCAGGTTTCACCTAAAGACTCCAGATTTTGACCCTTAGTCTAGAGGCTTCAAGGGAAGCTCTGACATTTCTGGGTCCATCAGCCTGGTGCTCCTGTTAACCCAGATAAATCAAGACTTTGGGAGGCAGCCAGATAGGCCATAGGGACTTTCCCACCCCCATTCTGATATGGCTCCACCCTTCTAGAGCACAGCAATGAACAGGGTATGTCAGAAAGGGACACAAGAGCTTCTTTGTCATGTTCCATTTCTGATGCAGCCCTACTGTAAGGCCATGAACCTCCAGCCGCTGGCTTCCCAGAGCACCAGCCCAGCTGCTAGCGCCACCACTCTGGCCTGCTTTTTGCTTGGATACTCCTCCCTGTGTTTCCTCTCAGCCCTTGCCTTGCCCACGCCTGACTCATGTGTCTTCCATCTGTGATTCCACCTTTCACCCTGTCTGTCTTTCTTAGGGTCCTGCCTCCCAACTTCCTGATCGGGTACCAGCCAGTATATAGGGCATGCTAGTACCAACAAACAGCTGGGTAGAGCAACCCTCTCCTCTCTGATCCTGTCTCTGCTCTAGTCCTGGTTCCTAGCCCCTTGCTCTTTCTTGTTCCTAGCCCTCCACTCTTGACTGCCTCACTCCTTGCTTCTGCAGCTGGTGCAGAATGCGGCGGCCCGGCTCTTAGTGGGACTGGGCCACCGGGAGCGTATTACGCGAGTGCTCCGGTCTCTGCACTGGTTGCCAATAGTCTTCAGAGCTCGATTCAAAGTGTTGCTTTTTGACCTATAAAGCCTTATACGGTGTGGGCCCTGCCTACTTGCGAGTTCGCCTCACTCCCCGGGTCCTAGACCGGCCCCTGCGGTCATCTGGGGGAGCCAGATTGGAGGTCCCCCGGGGTTTTGGGGGGGCCAGGCAGGATAGGGCATTCTTGGTGGCTGCGCTGTGCCTTTGGAACTCTCTCCCAGTGGGGGTCTATCTGGCCCCGGACCTCCCAGCTTTCTGAAGGAGTTGTAAGACCTGGCTGTTCCGTCAGGCATTTGGCGAGGGAGAGGGGTGAGGGGCTGGTAGGGGGTGGGGATTGGTGAGGGAGGGGGGTGGTTTTTATTCTTTTCTTTTGTATTGATGTTTTAAAATTATTATAATTATCATTAATGATTAATGATTATTATTATCAGCATTTATATAGCACCAGCAATTTACCTGGCGCTTTACAGAGAATAAGATAGACACGTTCCCTGCCCAAGAGCTTACAATCTAAAGACGGGGAGGGGAGACAGGGAAGAGGAAACAGAGGGAGAGACAAGGGATGCAACAATCATGAGGATGCGGGAACTCAGGTACATGTTCTTGGCTTGGTTAAAGTACATTGGGAGTTACAGATAGCAGGTGGGGGATAATCCTGGGTGGGATGGTTAAAAGAATTTAGAAGGGCAGAGAGGAAGAGGTGGGTTTTGAGGATGGATTTGAAGGTACGAAGGGAGGGGGCGAGGAGGATGTGGGCAGGGAGGGAGTTCCAGGCATGCGGGGCAGTGAGGGAGAAGGAATGAAGACGGTTGGGGGAGCAGGGGAGGCATGGGAGGGTGAGGGAGGGGATGGAAGAGGAGTGGAGTCTCGCTCTCGAGCAGGGGTTCGGAGGGAGATCAGGCCAGAGAGGTGGGGGGGGGGGGGCGAGGTTGTGAAAGGCTTTGTAGGTGAAGACGAGGAGCTTGTGCAGAATATGCTCAGGAAGAAGGAGCCAGTGGAGAGAGGAGAGGAGAGGCTGCACATGGTCAAAGCTATGGGCTAGGTGGATGATCCTGGCAGCAGAGTTTTGAACAGAGATAAGGGAAGAAAGGTGGGAGCGGGGAAGGCCAGCGAGGAGGAGGTTACAATAGTCGAGGTGTGAGATGACTAGGGCATGGATGAGAGTTTTGGCAGAGGAGACAGACAGAAAAGGGCGGATCTTAGCAATGTTGTGGAGGGAGAAGCGGCAGGATTTGACCACCGAGTCAATGTAGGGTTTGAAGGTAAGGTGCGAGTCGAAGATGAAGCCCAAGCTATGGGCTTGGGGGACAGGGAGGATGGAGACCCGGTCAATGGCAACTGACAGGGAAGGAGGAGAGGAAGAGGGGCGGGGTATACATTTTTTATTTAAAAAAAAAATAAAAATAAAAAATGCTCCCAGACTCCTCTTAGTGCCATAGCTCCTTATCTCCAGGTAGGATTCCCTTGGCTTTAGCTCCCCTCTTGTTCTTGGCCTCCCTTTGGTTCTTGGTGTCCTCTTTACCTATTAGTCCTGACTCCCTAGCAGGGCTGGTCTTAGCGATTGTGGGACCCAGGGCAAAGACAAAATGTGAGGCCTCATGAAGAGGCAAGCGGGACAGAGGGATCCAGCGCAGGGGCCTCTGGAACAGATCCCCCTCCTCTCCACGGCTTCAAGGGTTGAGCCCTATCCCAGCAGAGCAGCGCGAAGCATGCACAGCACTCCTGACTCTGCACATGGGGCACTGGAGGGGTGGGGGACTGTGAGAGGGGATCCAGTGCGGGGCACTACTGTGGGGCCTCCTGGGGAGTGGGGCCCGGGGTGACTGCCCCTGCGGTAAGGTCAGCCCTGCTCCCTAGCTCCTTGGTCCTTAGCTTCTGTGTCCCTCCTGACTTCCGTGTTCTAGGAGTCTTCCAAACTGACGAGCGGTCTCCCTTTCCCTTGACTCTAATCCCATCTCCGTATCCCAGGCTTGTTCTCCCCCTTTCTGGCCATTCCCTCTGGCCTTCTCCAGCACTGACCCTTCCCCATATGGCACCTACCCCCTGCAGAGCATTGTGGTACCGCCTCCCAATCGGATACTGTGAAGTGTGACTTTTCAGCCAATTGTGAAGCCACCTAATGGCAATTTCATCCAGCCCACATTTTGCCATCTTTCTTATGAGAATATCAGATAGGACCACAGGACCATGTCAAAAGTCTTGCTGAAGCTGAGATAAGAGATATTTTATGTCTACTACATTCCCACTGTCAACCAAGCTAATTACTCACTCTGTCAAAGAAGAAAACTAGATTGGTCTGGCAAAATATCTTCTTAGCAAATCCTTACTACTTATACTCCTTTTCTCCTATCCTGTTCACAAATGGATTGTTTTATATTATTATTTATATATTGCCAGCAATGTACTTGGAGCTGTACAATTATTATGTAATATACATGCAAGTAGAACCATTTAAAAATTCCCTACCTCCAACCTTCCCAAACTCTATCTCCATCAGCCAAATGCTCAGTCAAAGAAAAAGGTCATACTTGCCTCCAGAAGATGCTCAGGTTTGGCAAAGGGAGTTTCATAATCACACAGTAGCCACCAAGAATGCCTCTTTGCACACCCTTGCTGTATGGACTTGACACACCAAGGGAATGGGTAAGAGGCTACTCTCATTTGACCTCAGGGGCCAAGAGGGGACACTGAAAAGGAGGTGGACCATTCACATATGTGCGACCTAACATGTTTAGGGTTTTAAAAGTGAAAACCTTGACTTGTGCCTGGAAAGCTATTGGGAGCCAGCAGAGATTCTGAAGCACCAGTATAATGTGCTCCTGCTGACCTGACAGAAGTCGGGCTGCCACATTATGTGCCATGTGGGTGAAGGAATTACCTGTTGCAGCTTTACTCTTTGATATTTCCTTTTCTTCCCCTAAACACATGACAACACAAAGCTTCCAGAGGCCAGGCCTTGAGAACAAGCCCATCCACAGCATTTGCTTGGACACATCCCTGACATGTAAATAATGACATCCCATTTTTCCACCATACTCCGGCCTCTTACTCTGCTCTTTTGGACTTTTTACTGCCGATCAGAACAAGCAAAACCTGTGTCCTCAAGTGACCCCCATGAAAGAGCCAAAGAAAACCAACGTGCTATATTTGTTTTTCGAGACAGGGCCAGGAACGATTCCCGTAAGGCTCGGCCTGGCTTAATGGAGCTGTGTCTGCGCTGTGCCTCTAAGCCTGAATCTGGCAAGGGGATCGTATTGCTTTCTTGCTTAGCTCGGGACGCTGTGGTGTTTGCTTAAGGTAATTCAAAAGCAAGAAGAAGCAGCAGCAGCAAGGAGGGGGAGGAGGAGATGGGGGAGGGTGGAAGGCGACTTCTACAATTTACAATGTATCACTCCTGTTCTGAAACAAACTTGGCTGTACAGTCCGTTTCAAGAGGAGTGTGCTGCAAAGAGGCGCGCTGGAAGAACAGCTGGAGCTGCAGGTTGAGAATGCTGCATCAGGCTTCACTGGGACCCTCCTAGCCGTGCCTGCGTCACTCCACTTGTTCTCCTCTTCCAGCCTCTTGCTCAATCAAAGCAACAGGCTGGATGTTTTTCTTGGAAGAGGCCTCCACTCCAGTTGTCTCGGGGCAAGGTCTGCACTCCCTTGGTCTGAGAGGACGGCGGGTGGCAAACACGTTGCCACTGAAGAGGTCTGGGTTCACTTCAGAGGCGAGGGAGCCTCCAATCCCTTCGTCTTGTCCATTCTCAAATCCCTTTGTTTAACCTGGGCTCTTCCTGAGCCAGTCCGGCAACACCAGACACTCTGCACTATCTGCCGCTGCCATCTTCTGGCACAGAAAAAAAACAATCTGGGTCAGGGTTTCCAAGACTTTCCCAGGGCTCAACTGCCTAGGTTTCCTCCAGTGGCATGGGAGTTTCTTTGATCCATATAGTCCAAGAGAAGAGAAAATTTAAATTCTTGGAAAGGGGCGGGGACACTGCGGCGTATGAGCCGAACATGGCCCATGGATGGGTTTTTTTAATTTGGCCCCTTTCCAATTTGTGGATCTGGCCCCTACCCTTAAACACTGAAAGAGCTCAGGGTAAGGGAGCGGAGATGAGGGGATGCACACAAGGATAGAGGATAGATCCCGAGTGCACCCCTTAAGCTCTCCCACCCTCCGCTTCTCTGCAGCCCTTGGAGCTTGCACTAATTCAGGAGGGCAGGGTACTGAATACCCTTAAAACGGGGGTTATCCAGCCCGTGCTTAAGAAACCATCTTTGGATGCTGAGTCCCCAGCCAGCTCTCAGGCCTCTCTCTTTTTTTAAGGGAAGGTTACTGAATGGGTTGCTGGCCAGCCCAGCTGCCCATCTTGACGTTATCAGATTCCTGGACCCGTTTTCAATCGGGTTTTCGTCCTGGATATGGCACAGAGACTGTGTTTATGGCCTTCGTTGACGATCTGCACCTGGCAATGGATAACGGAAATTCTACCCTGTTGATTTTGCTAGATCTGTCAGTGGCCTTGGATACAGTTTATCACAAGGTGTTGTTGACACAACTGCTGGGCCTGGCAGGGATGCGCGAGGCTGCTCTTGAGTGGTTCTGTTCCTTCCTGTTGGGGAGACCTCAGCAGGTGGTGATAGGTGATTGCTCGTCATCCCCTCATGACCTCCCCTGTGGGGTCGTGCAGGATTCTTTTCTGTCTCTCCTCTTGATCAATGTGTATCTGAGGCCGCCGGGCGAGACCATTTGGAGGTTTGGGATGAGGTGCCATCAATATGCTGATGACACCCAGCTCTACCTCTCTTTTTCTTCCGACCCAGGCCCTGCAGTCTCGGTGCTTACCTGATGCCTGGCTGTGGTCAGGGACTGGATGAGGGTGAACCGATTAAAGCTGAATCCTGGCAAGACTGAGGTGATGATGGTTGTGTCTCGGTGGGTGATTGGGACTCCTGATATTGATTGGTGTCTGGGCCCCTCTGGTCCATCAGGTTTGAAGCCTTGGAGTGCTTTTGCATCCCTTGCTGCACCTGAATCATCAGGTAGCGGCAGAGTCCAGGAGCGCTTTTCACCGACTCCATCTGGTGAGGTGGCAGTGGCCTTTTCTTTCTGACTTGAATCTGGCCACTGTCATCCATGCTTTCATCGCCTCAAGGCTAAATTACTGCAATTCCCTCTACGTGGGGCTTCCCTTAATGACTATTCAGAAGCGGCAGCTGGTGCAGTAATATGCAGCGGCTTGGCTTGCTTTGGGGACAAGTCGCATAGGCACACATTACACCACGGCTCCGAAGTCTGCACCGGCTGCCTATAGCTTTCCGGGCACAATTCAAGGTGCTGGTTTTGACCTTTAAAGCCGTAAACGACCTGGGTCCTACATATCGGAGAGACTGCCTGTCCTACCATGTTCCATTGTGGCCTCTCCAGTCAACAGGGAACACTCTCTTGCACGTTCTGTCTGCAATTCTTGTCTGAAGGACGGGTGCACAGGAAGGCGTTCTCAGTCGCTGCCCCAGTTTTATGGAACTCCCTTCCCCCAGAGGCTTGTTGGAGCCCGAGCCTAAACATCTTCTGGAGGTGCTGCACCTCTTTTTTGTTTAACCTCATACACTGTGTTGAAACAATTGATATGAATTGTGTCTTGGGGTGTTTTGTCTACCCCTGTCCTCGGCACTGACGTTTCTGGAATTTGTAAACTGACGTGAAATGTGATGGGGTAGTTTTTTAACCTTCAGGATCCATGGAGACTGGCGGCCCATGTGAAATGATGGGGTGGGCCCACTCCTAAGATGGAAATATTTGACAGGCACACACCAACCAACAGCTCAACAATTAAGAAAAAGCAAAATACTATCAGAATTATTTTTGGATGTTCCGTTAAATATAGCACCCTCTTCAGGGTCTGTGCATTATGCATGTGTTATTATTTCTAAGTTCTTTCTAGGCCCAATGGGTTAGGGGTCACCAGATGAATTGTTGCAGTCCTCCATAGACTGGAGCTCCCCACATTTGAGGCTCTCTGGGCCTGACATTTACAGTAGCGCTTCCCATGCTTATTTTGCAACTCCACGTTTATCCATGGACTTTATCCCTCCCCCCAACACATGGGACCCTGTGTGGTTGCACAGTCTGCCCTTGCCTGGATCCACCCCTGGAGTTTCCCCCCATAGACATCACTGAGGATAGGAAATAAGGGCTAAAATGAGAGTTTGCCAAAATGGGAATTCCTCCTGAAATCCTAGTTCCTGATATTGTCTAGGTTGAACTGAAAACCTCTTGGTACTCGCTAATGTCTCAACTGACATTTCGTTTCTTGATGTACTGCTTTTTCCGATTACCAGGATCCCGTTTGCCCCTTTGCCATCCATTTCAAGTCTTGAGAGTTAATACTGACACAAAACCATGTGTTTTGCACTCCATTTCCCCTTGTACTTCCTTGTCACTCATTGGCTGGTACGTAGATTCCTTTACTAGTCTGCAATTGCAGATTGGTCAAAGCAAAGCGGACAACACTGAACAACAATTCTGATTGGATGCACAAGAATGGAGGTTAAGGAGCACTGGGGAGACGTTAAGGGGTAGGCTATTCGCTCAGTGATTGGCTTAGAAACGTGGAAACAATAAACCTGGAAGTAAAATGGTACCTTTGGCAATGCGGTAAGAGGTAAAAAATGAACAGTACATAGTAAACGGTAAGTGGAAAGTCAGTAAATCAGGACAGTATCTTGAGGTATTGCAAGAGTGGAGAAACTGCATCATATCGAGAAATAGTTGGGAAATTGATTACGGTTCCCGATATGGCAAAATTACTCAGAAGGAGCAATTTAGCTGCTCATTTCACCCCGAGTTAGGTTTGTACCTCTTGAGAGGAAACTGCAAGAAAATCCTGCCAAAAATAGACGATTGAAGCTCACCGATGCCTGAAATAACAGGGAACAATCTCATAAAAGAAAAATCCAGGGGTCTCAAACAAGTGAGCCACTCCAGTGCTGCTGGGGAGGGTGGTAAATAGGGCTAAGATTCTGTCACAGTATTTTTTCTAAAAAGTCATGACTAGTTCATGGTAGAAAAGAAAAAGTCATGGAAAAGTCATGGGTCAAAAAAAGTTCCATTTTACTTTTATTTAATGTTTCTTAACATAAGATATTATTAGATTGTAAGCCGGGGGCAACAGGAAAGGGACTCTCCCTTTCCCTTATCTCACTTAGAATGAAAGCCCCAGGAAGGGAACCCCTACTGTGTTGGAAGCCGCCCCGAGATGCCGGGGGCATGGGGGGCGGCATATAAATGTAACGAAATAAATATAAATTTCCCTTCTCTCTCTGTGAATGAAAGCCCCAGGCAGGGAGAAAGGGAACCCGTTCTCTCCCTTATCTCTCTGTGAATGAAAGCCCCAGGCAGGGAGAAAGGGAACCCGCTCTCTCCCTTATCTCTCTGTGAATGAAAGCCCCAGGCAGGGAGAAAGGGAACTCGCTCTCTCCCTTATCTCTCTGTGAATGAAATCCCCAGGAAGGAGGGAAGGTAGAGCAAGGCGCGAGGAAAGGCAGAGGAAATGCTGCCGTCTCCTCCATGACGCCTTTTCTAGCTCTGACCCCACCCTCCGCCTCTAGCCACACCGCGCTCAGAAGGGGAGGGGGTTGGAGCAACACGTGAACGTGGCAGCCAGTGCTGAGTGCGGTAGCCATGCTGCTCTTCTGGGCGGAACTTCTCAAGCGCTGCTTTCTGCCTCTAACCAGGCCATGCTCTGAAGGGGTGGGGTTTGGAGAAGACATCCGTGCAGCAGCCGGTGCTGACTGCAGTCTCCACGCTGCTCTTCTCGGCGGCACTTCTCTTCTCTGGGGTGAGTCAGAAGCAGCTCCTCCAGGGATTTTTAGGCAAAAGTCATGGAAGTCACGGAAAAGCTGTAAAAGTCACGGTGAGGGGGGAAATTCACTAAAAACGTGACGTCTGTCACTACCGTGGCAAAATCTTAGCACTCGTGATAAACCCCTCTAAGTTGATTGTTAATCTGGTCTGGGGGGAAATTCCTTCCTGTCCCCAAATATGGTGATCAGTTAGTCCCTGAGCAGGCATGCAGGACCTATCAGTCAGGCACATGATGGGAGGGGGTTCAGCTGTCTCTCTTCATCCTGTATTTGTAGACTGAGCCATATTTATGTCAAAGACATTTAGGGTTCAGTCCACAAACCACTTACTGCTGCATAGCTCCATTGAAGCCCACAGGGACCACAGTCTTAATCTACGCAAATACATCCCTAGAGTGTCCATTTCCATACAGTTGGCAAGTAGGTTTCTGTGAAATCACAGTTCCTTATTTATGGTAAATCTGCCCAATCGCTAGTAATGGAGAATACAGGTCCACTCAACGGCCCCTACCCTGTGCTTGCCATGGGTTACTGAAGAAGACTGGGCTGATGTAAATTAACCCAATGCTGCAATTCATTCTGCAGTGACACTCAGGGTCCCCATTCAGAATCATGGCCGTATGGTGCAAGGCACTGTACAAACAGAATGGGGTTCATGCCCCAAAATGGTTAGTGTGTGTCTGGATCACCATGAGAAAGTGGGGGTGGGGGCATGGGCCTGTCAGGGTCAGATGCAATGTCCTCTTGTCTCTTTCAGTATAAGACTCCAATACATCAAGTTCTTTCAGCATGTAAACTAGTAACTAGCCTGCCAGGAAATACTATATGGTAACTTTTCCTTGGGCTCCTGCTCCCAGCCCCTGGGCTTCCTTGGCTTGTGGTGTTCCTTGCCAACCAGCTCATCTCATTTCCCTCTCCTTCTTGGTGCTCACTTGTCTTTGGTCCAGGCTCAGTTTTGTAAAGATCTTTATTAAGATGGAGCCAAATTAGCCCCAAAGGTTGTTTTCAAATGAACTGCTGCCCCACATGACTAACCAGGAGCCACGAATCTGGCTGCCTATCTGAAGATGGAGTGGCCAGGTGCGTGCTCCCAGGGGCCCACTCATAGCCACGCACAGAGCAATGCTGGAAAATCCAGCATGCACCATGTGGGGCCAGCCAAATGTATAGTAGCTGCTTCCATGGCCGTGGTAGCCATGCAGGGAACCACCCATTTGAATTGCTCCCCTCTCACTCCATCTGCATGGGGGCTCTCTGGAAGTGCCCTTCAGTGGCCACGGAGCCCCCGCCCCCCATCGCCCTGCTTGTTTAAAAACATCCCAAGTCAGTGGTGGTGAAGGTGCTGCCCCAGGAGGAAGTACAGGAAGGAACTAAGGGCACATTCACACAAGACTCCTTTAGAGTAGGTAGTGGCACAAACCCACATTCTGAGAGTTGTGTGAAATTCTTATCGCTTCCTGTGCTCTATCTCCTCTGCAATGGATGGGCCATTGAAACACAGGGAAATCAGCAATAATGAGAGTGCAGATAGACAGCAAAGTGAACACAAATTAAGAATAAAGTGGTGAGTTTCTGGAGGGGTAGTGGTGTTTTGCGAATGAGCCCTAGGTGTAAGGATGGAGAACTAAACCAAGGTAGTTTGTAAGTGGGATGTGCCCATGCAGATCCACCCATCCCACATCCACCCAAGCACCTGTCTGAAGGCAGTGTGGGTGGGCACACGCTCCCGTGAGCTACGCACCACCCACACAGGCCCATGCATGGAGCATCGGGGGAAATCAGGGATGCACCATTCAGAGGCAGGAGTAGGCAGTGCGTGGGTAGGGATGCACACCCACCACACACCCATCCCGGCCTGCTTGATCCCTCCCCCACTCACTGGATGTGCATGGGTGCTCCACGTGGTGCACACAGACCCGCCCCTCCTAGCCGTGCCCATTTTAAAAGGGTCCACCATTCGTAAGGGTTTCGATCTGGTGATGACTTTGCCCAAAGTTTGAAGAATAGTGAAAGGGTTCTGGGGTGCAGTTTGGCACATCTGAAATAACGGCGCCCACACTCACTACTAAGCCAAGTATCTGTCATACTTGAAAGGACACATGTTGTGATCTAGTTTAGTGTCACTTAAAATGTAAACGCTGCCACCTTGAGTCAGACCAATGGTCCATCCAGCCCAGCCTCCTTTCTCCAACAATGGTTAACTCTGGTTGCTTCAGAGAAGTGCACAAAAGGTTATAATGGAGTGATCCAATCCCTGTTATTCTTTCCCAGTCACCAACAGTTGAAGGTCACATCCCCTGACAACATTTGCCCATACACTTCTGTCTGAACTTGTAGTACACCCTGCTCATTCAGTCCGGGCCTCTGGCAAGCAGACATCAGCAACTAGCCTTGTCCACCATGTTGCAAAGGGTGACTCTTGGGGGTGGAGCGATGGACAGAGAGAGAGGCAGATGCACGATTGTCACACGTCTTAAAGTGGGAATTCATGCAAATCAAGTTTGGATGTGGCCCAAATGGGCTGTGCCGTTGTCAGCAGGTCCCAGACCTTCTGTGCATGTCGAAGAGCAGAGCCAAGAAGGAAATGTGCCCAAGAGACTCACGTGCTTCTGAATTCCCCAGTCTCCCTTCTTGCCAATCTCCCTCAGGAAAGCAAGATTCCCTCCCCAAGGAATAAAGACTCACTGATGTTAGGTCCACAAGGACGCTTGATGATGATGATCAGACTGAGTCTGACTTGCAACATAGGAAGCCAGAGTATCTCACATGCTCTTTCCAGCCTCTGACGTAAACTGTTGCTTGGAGAAATCCATTGTGAGACTGTGTAAGGTAGCAGGCCTTGAACTGGTGCCCTCAGGTCTTTAGGAAACTCTTGCCTGATAGGCTGTTCAGTCCAGTGCTTGCCATGCCACTTAGTTTTGGATTGGCGGTCCATGTGCGTGACGCTCCGGGGGTCGTGCGTTGGGGGAGGTGTCAGACGGGCACACACCCATCTCCACCCACTTCCACGCAAGAAGAACCCATCTTTTTGCTGATTGCTCCATGAGTGGGGCGGTGGGTGGAGATGTGTGGGGATGTATGGGTCATGGGAACGTGCACCCACGCACCTCCATATTTAAACAAGATGCTCCCCCACGTGGACACTGGGTGTCGATGCGTGGGAGTGTCTCGTTTAAAAACAGCCGTGAGCTATTGCTCTCCCCAGTCGTGAGTTGGGTACCATTAACCCAAGACTAAATTCTTCCATTGTCAGTACTGACACACCACCTCAGGCCTGATATTGTATGAGGAACTTGAGTACAATCACAGAACTGCATGTCTGGAAAGTACCGCAAGGATCATCTAGTCTGGCCCACTGTGCTAAGGTGGGATGCTCACTGCCAGCAGGCCCCAATGTTTTTGTAGTTAACAGACACTTTACAGGTTCAATATTTACAGTAAGCCACAATTTTATTTTGAATGTTAGCTCATACCAAAAAGTTATATAATAGGCTTGTAAGAAAGTAGAATATAAAAATAATTAGGAGCTAAATATAAATATTTATTTTCTGATTTTTTTAATTGGGGGGGCAGGGTCATTGTTTTAGTGTGCCATTCAAAAAAAGACTCTCTAGCCAAGATGGTTGAAAAAATCGGGTCTTTTTCCCCATAGCAGAAGCTCGGGGCTTCTCTCAGTGCCCCCCACCCTTTCTTGCCTCTTTCCCTCCCTCCCTCCCTCTCCTCTCCCCTCCTAGGAGCCAGAAGAGAGGGAGCATTTGAATCTTTTCTTTCCTAGTCTCAGGGCACACACACTTGCTCTCTCATGCTTCCTTGTTCCCTCTCAATATATTGTATTTGCTTATTAAGTTATTCATGCAAGCAACATGAAAAGGTATTGCAAGCAACAGCAAGTCACGGATTGGGAACCCATGCCCTACAACTACAGCTTCCCCCGCCCCCCCGCCCCAAGAGGTGTGAACAAAAGGGGGAATGGAAAACACAAAAGTGTTAAACAACCCTTTAGAAACACAAAGAATTTCCAAACCCACACAGATCTAGACTTTGACTTTTGGCCTGGTCTGGAGTGAGGTCTGGTGTAAAGAGCTGCATCACTCCAGGATTTGCCCCAGGAGGCCATGATTCAGAGACACCCCTCTGAGTCACAAGGCCACCCCCTGCTCCCAGTGGATAGCAATTCACAGCTAGTTTATTTTATACCAAGAGAAAAATTACAACTTCCCCTTGCCTACATTGGCTCAGGGAACTATGCCGAGACTCCACCCATCTCCCACCCACCTGTTTTGGTCGGGTTGCTTTGTTTCCTCGTACGCTAGATCAGGTTAGGGACGTGAGGAGTGGGGCCATTAATACTTTTGCACAGGCGTGAATCCATCCCATAGACAAGAAAACACAGAGAGAGAGAGAGAGAGAGAGAATGGCAGGGCTGGGGCCGAGTGAGTTCAGAGAGACCCAGACTGGGCCCCCTTGGCTTTTCAGCCAAGCAGAGACGGCTCAGCCCAGCTGTTCAGGGTCAGCCTACTGTTGCATGGCAGCTGGAAGAGACAGCCAAGGGGGGAGAGAGAGAGGGGGGGGGGCTACAGTCTTCCCCATCCAACCCCCAGTTTCTCCTGCTTTTAGAAAAAAATAAAGGGTGAAACCAGGACATAAAAGAATCAGGGAATCGATTCAAAAGGCTTTTAGATTCCACTGAGGCCTCTGCCTTCCCCCCAGGGTGTCCGTTGAGAATCAGGCTATTAGATACTCTGACGTCATCAGGGAAAAGGTCCCCAGCCTCAATTGGTTTAACCTTTTCAGAACAATAAACGGGCTGCTTACAGGATGGAAAGCAAGCATTCGAAAGGCCTCCAAGCTCTGCTTCCTCATGCGTGTGTATGAGAGAGTGTCTCCGTATTGAGCAAACACAAAGGCCCCGGAGGACTCGGCGACCATTAATATCACAGGAGCGTGGGGCTGCAGACTAGACCTTCATGCAGATCCAGCCGTGCCTGGCCAGGAATAACAAACCACAAAATGGTACCCAAGGCTCATAGAGGTCAGCTTGCCACTACCTCATTAGCTACTCAGTAAAGGTTTTTCTTTTCTTTTTCTCCCTCAGGCAAATATTTATTTATTTATTTATTTATTTAAAAAACTTATACCCTGCCCCTCCTGCCACAGACAGCTCAGGGAGGCTTACAACAATAAAACAATTTAAAACAATTTAAAAACAAGTGGTGAAAAGCACTTCTCACCACAGCCTCCACCTGGAGATCCAGGCAGAGCTGTGCATCGAGGAGCACCCATAGACTCTGTACCTGGGAAGTCAATGGAGGACAGACCCCATCAATGATGGGGGCTGCCAATTCCATCGCTTTACCCACTAACGTCATCTCCATCTTGTCAGGATTCAGCCGCAGTCAATTAGCCCTCATCCAATCCCTCACAGCTGCCAGGCACTGAGTAAGCACCAAGACTTCCAGGCCTGGGTCTGTTGAAAAAGAGAGTTACAGTTGGGTGTCATCAGCATATTGATGATACCGTACCCGAACCCCCTAATCACCTCGCTGAGTGGCTGCATATACACGTTGAACACAAGAGAGGACAGAACAGAACCCTGTAGAACTCCACACGAGAGGTCTTGGTATGATGAAAAACAGTCCCTGAGAACCACCCGCTAGGTTCTTCCGGTCAGGAACAAGCGGAACCATTCAAGAACAATCCCGCCCACTCCTGCAGGCGTGTCACCAACATCTCATGATCAACGGTATCAAACGCAGCCGACAGATCTAACAGGATCAGCAGGGGTGAACGACCCTGATCTATATCTTGGCGCAGGTCATCTACCAAAGTCACAAGCGCAGTCTCAGTGCCATAACCCGGACTAAAGCCTGACTGAGAGGGATCAAGAAAACCGATGCGATCAAGATGCCCCTGCAGCTGCCGAGCCACTACCCATTCATTAACCTTCCCTAAAAAGGGAAGGTTAGAGACAGGCCAATAGCTGGCAGGGGAGCCAGCATCAAGCAATGGTGTCTTGAGCAGAGGCCGCACCACCGCCTCCTTGAGACAGCCCGGCACTCTGCCCTCCCGCAGGGAGGCATTGACCACCCCAGCCAGCAACCCCGGCAGATCTTAACCAGCCAGGACGGGCAAGGGTCTAATTCACAAGAAGTGGCCCTGACCGCCCCAAGAACATCCACTGCATCAGTAGGCATCACTGACTGAAATTGATCCCAGAAAACCGGACATGATCGGGGCTTCCATAACCCCTGGTTCCCCTAGCGTAATAAATGCTGTGTCGAAATCATGGTGAATACGAGCAATTTTGTCCACAAAATAATCCACACACATGTCACAGCGGGCAGTAGATGACTCCACTCCAAGGTTGAGGGAGGCCGGATTGACCAGCCCCCGCACTACCTGGAACAGCTCCGCTGGATGGGATTTTGCAGACACTATGAGGGCAGCAAAGAACTTCCTCTTTGCTGCCTGCATAGTCACAGCATAGGCTCATAAACTGGCTCTATGCCGCAATCTATCGGCTTCAGCATGCGAACGACACCACCATCGCTCCAACTGCTGCCCATCTCGCTTCAGCAACCACAGCTCCTCAGAAAACCAAGGAGGTCTGCAGGGCTTACGTCTGGGCAGCGGATGCCTAGGAGCCATCTGATCAATGGCCTCCATCAGCAAGGTGTTCCACAGCACAACGAGGTCATCAATGAGACGGTCGTCAAGGTCAGAGGGTATTTCCCCCAGAGCATTCTGGAACCATTCCGGTTCCATCATCCTCTGGGGGCGAACCATCTGAATCGGTTCCACACCCTTCCGGGGGCAGACGTGCGCTATTAGTGAGGTCTGCAGGAGGTAATGATCCGTCGATGACAAGGGCACAGCTGATATCTCCCTCACTAATGGAATACCCGCCTCAAGGCCGGTGCAAAACACAAGGTCTAAGGTGTGTCCTCCCTGATGTGTCGCGCCGATAACCATCTGGGACAGGCCCATGGTTGCCATGGCGACAATGAACTCATGCTCAGTTCCCCCAAGGGTGGCATCAACATGAATGTTGAGGTCCCCCAAGACTATTGTCTTTGGGGACCACAACACCACCCCTGACACCACCAGAGCTCCCTGCCAGAGCATGCAGGGAGGCCACTGCACAGGTAGGTACACGGTATACCAGCAGCACTCCCAAACTCTCCCCTGCCAAATCAAACACAAGATGAAGACCTTCGATACCCAATATGGATTGCACCAGATACCTCCTTACAGACCATCCCTCCTTTAAAATCATAGCTACACCGCCCCCGCCCCCTCTTCCCTCTGACCGTGACTGGTGCTGCACAGAATACCCAGCCGGAACAAGATCAGCCAGAATATGCCCCGATTCATTGTCCAGCCAGGCTTCTGTGATACGTATGAGATCGGCAGCACGGTCCAGGATGGTTTCCTGGACTGTTGTCGCTTTATTAGCCACCGATCTCATATTTAACAGCACCATCAGCGGGTCGGGGGCCCTATGACCAAGAACCACCTGCTCCACTGCTTGGGGGGTAGTGAGCGGGACATGCAACAAGCATCTATCCCGCCTCACCGATCTCACCTCCCCCCTCTTTGGACCATATCTCCCCCATCCCATCACGACCCCAACAGCCACGCCCTATCTCCCCCCGTCCCCCCGGCTGTCCCGCACTGACAGCGGGGGAGATCCTCCCCTCTAAAAACCTCCCCCCTCCCCTGGTCCCCCCC
>QEPC01007483.1:1488021-1523175 GCA_003113815.1 Sphenodon punctatus
CTCACAGGGAGACCAGAACCCCCCCCACCCTTATTGGGTCAAACTCCCCCCTCTCACTGGGGGGACATACCCAACCCTCCCCAACCCAGTCCCCCCACAATATATATTCCCTCAATCTCATCCTTGGTTATAATTATTTCATTAGCTTTGAAAATGGCATCCTGACCAAGTCCGTTTGTTATTGTGCAGGGGTGAAGAGGGGGAAATGATGGCAGATTTGCAGAGTTTAGTGAGGTGATGTTGACCAACTAAACTGGTCTGCTGGATTCAACAGGGAAATAGAAGACCTAGATGCTAGTCCTGCCTCTTCCACAAAGTTACTTTGTGTCCCTCCGCATGATATTTTATTTTATTTATTTATTTACAAAACATTTATATCCCGCACTCTCCTGCAACTCGGGGCGGCGAACAACATAAAAACATCACAATAAAAACATCTAATTACAATATAAAATATATAAAATCAACACATAAAATAGCGACTAACAGATAAAATAAAATCCCCTCCCCAGCCCCTCCCCGAAGGCCTGGTGGAACAACCAGGTCTTACAACATCTGCGGACAGAGGGGAGGTCAGGGGACAGATGGGCCTCCAACGGGAGAGAGTCTGGTGCGGACACCGAGAATGCCCTCCCTGCTGTCGCCACTTGGCATACCCGGGTGACTTCGAGTCGGGCGCCCCTGGCCGACCGCAAGGGCCACAAAATGACCCAAGGCTTGAGGCGGTCTCACAGGTAACCGGGACCCAAGCCGTTTAGGGCTTTATAAGTCATAACCAACACCTTGAATTGAGCCCGGAAGACAATAGGCAGCCAGTGCAGAGTCCAGAGCACCGGAGTAATGTGCTCGCTATAATAATTAATTAATAATTACTGTAGGGCTTACAATCTAGAATGGACACAGGGAGGGGGATGTAGAAAGGGGCAGAGATACATTCATGCAGCTGAGAAGTTACAGGTGCACCTGCTTGTTTTACTTAAAAGGGAAGAGAGATGGATTGTGAAGAGCAGCAATCTATGGGGTGAGGAACTAGGGAAGGCCTAATGGGAGAGGTAGGTTTTTTGGAGGTAGGGAGAACGTATGTGTTTTTACTACCTCAGTTTGCCCAGAGCTAAGGTTGGGGAGGAAAAATTTTTTTTGCACTTCTGTCATCACTATAGCACTTTCAGAGTTCAAAGTGCTTTACAATCCTTATCTAGTTCACCTTCACATTAAGTAGGAACCAGTGTTCATTGTGTTTTCCCCATTGGTGGCAATGGCGGAAACACAGTAAACACAGGTCTCTGACATCAGGGCTGTGCCATTTGGCTTTTGATAAAACACAAGCAAACACAAAAGACCTCTTTTGTGTTCTGTATTCAAACCACAAATACCAGGGTGGTGTATTCAGGTTCTGGAAGAACCAAACATTTCCTGGAAAATGTGGTATCTGAGGTCTCAAACTAGGCCCCCAAAACTGCAGCACATATCAGTTCAGAACTAGCTGCTCTAGGGATGGGCGAACGCGGTTCGGAAGTTTGGACCGAACTCGAATAGTTCGGTCGACCGAACCGAACGTTCGAACCGAACTCGAATTCGGAAGTTCGGACCGAACTCGAATTTGAACGTTCGGTTCAGATGCGTTCGGAATTGAATTTCCATTGGTTTCAATGGAAAACACATTATCGGCTGTAACATTTTTGTTTTTTATGCTATGTGGCTGATAATTGGGGTGCCTATACCTCCAATACAACACATTATGTGCACCAAATTTCAAAACAATTGGCTAAAGGAATCCAATTTTAGAAGCAGTTGAAGTATTGTATTTTGCAATATTCTACATATACATTCTTAGCTGTAACTTCTTTGCCTCACATCTAATGTAGGTGAAGCTTGTTCAGTTTATACCCCTTCCCATACTAACTACCTTTGCCAAATTTCAGAAGGATTGGAAAAAAGGTCTTGGTGGTATAAGCAATTAACATATAAATGTATGTCTGACTATAACATCTTTGTAGTCCAACCAGTGTACATGAAATTTGACAGGACTATATATTTCACTTTCATGATCATCTCTGCCAAATATCAGAAAGATATTATAAAGGGTCCCAATTTTATATGCCTGTACAACATATGTAGAGAAGGGGCCTATGCCTGGGATTCTCTTATGTCACTGTGGTATAAGATCGGTTTGTGATGCAAATTGGCCAACAGAAGTGTCAACCAAATATCCTCATTCTGTGCTGGGACCATCCCAACATATCTCCCCCACTTGTTTCTGGGAAGTCAGAAGCATCTGTTTAGGAAAGAGTCAATAGAAATTCTCTTATGTCCTCTGTCTCAGTGCTGCAGGATGTGATTGATAGTTGGCCAGCCTGGATGTGTTTAAACTATGTCTCCTGACTGCTGGGATGCTATCTCAGAAGTCCCAGTTATGTTGCTTATGCCCGCCACAGGGCCGCCCCCTATGCCCACCTCGAAACCACTACCAATTGGTCCTGTAAAGCTAGAAGCTTGCAGTAATGTGTTTGGCCATTGAATGTGTCTGTCAGTCTTTGGGGTTGCTCCACATCCTTCCTCCTACAGTCTCTCTCCCCCTGCCATGCAGGGTGCCTGCCTCTGACTGGCACTGAATATGCTGATATTCATCTGAATAATGATCTTCACAGGGACAACATCAATTGCTTATATAATTGGGTCCCTTTATCAAAATCTCCTGTACATTTGCTGAAATGGCAGGAAAGGTATTTGATACATTCTTGTCAAATATCCTGTAAACAGAATGGAATATCAAAATGTAACAGCTGGAAATGTATTTTCAGGTTAATGTCTTATACCCTTGGGACCCTTTATCCACTCTTTCCTAAAATTGGCAGAAATATTAAGCATATGGAGGGATGTAATATGCACAAGTTTCATGAACATTGGATGCAAGATAAAGAAGTTGTAGCCATGAATGTGTATGGAGCTTTTCTTAAAATCACAACATTCAATTGCTTCTGAAATCAGTTTCCTTTATCTAATCGTTCCGCATTTTGGTACATCTAGTGCCCTCCATTGGGGGTACAATCTCCCTAAATTTCATCAAAAAGTAATAAGAAACAAAAATGTTATAGCCAGAAATATGTTTTTCATTTTTTTCCTTTTATTTCAAAAACCAAATGTCATTTTCAGTTCCCGATTGCACCGAACTAAAGACCGAACCGAGCCCGACCGAACCGAATACCGAATCCAAACTCAACATTCGACCTGAACCACCGAACGGCTGAACATCCAAACCACGAACCGAACACAGCCGAACCGAACGGACGAACCGAATGGACGAAACGAACGCAACTGAACCACACAGCCGAACCCGAACCGCGATCTGTTTGCCCATCCCTAATGTTTTCATCTCTCTCTCTCTCTCTCTCTCTCACACACACACACACCCCCACCCATTCAAGCTTACACACATGCTTTCATCTCTCACACACACCCCTCAATCCCCATTCATACTCACACATGCTCTCACCTCTCTCTCTTTTACACACACAGCCCCATTCAAGCTTACACACACGCTTACGCTTTCATCTCTCCCACACACCCTCAATCTCCATTCATACTCACACACATGCTCTCTCTCTCTCACACACACACACACACACACGCAGCACTGCCTCCTCTGGTCCCATCCCGACTCCAGTTGCCACAGACAGGACCGCCAGCACCTCTCTTCTCGGCCACTCCCGCCTCCTCCAAATTCTGCTGGCTGCTGCTCGTCCCACCGTCGGGCCCAGGTCCTCATCTGCCTGCCTGACTCCGCTCTGCCGCGGGTGCCACCGAATCCGATACAGCCGATCCGGAACCACCCGCGGCACGACCCCCACCAGTGGCAAAGTGTTCCGAATCCCGCACCAGAAAGTTGCATAAAGCAACTTCCTGTGAGGGGAGGGGGGACATCATGTGAGGGAGCGAGGAGATGGAGCCCAGGCCGGCGGGCAGAATGGCTGTGAAAACGTGGGGCCCAGTGCTGCGGGAAGGAAAGGGCGGTCTCCAGGGGAGCAGCGTGGTGGGTGGGTCAAGTGGTGGCAGTGGCGGGGCCCCGCAGCGTGCGACAACTCCTCCGATGAGCATGCATGCTGCCCGAAGGTGAAGGCTGCAGTCCCCCCCGCACAAAAAAAATTAATTAAAAAAAAAAGCACAGCCAAAAAACCAAACAAACACAGCCCAATCGCGGGGCCCCCTAAGGGGCGGGGCCCTGGGCAGCCGCCCCGTGGTAAGGCCGGCCCTGGCTGGGAGTGAACAACAGGGAATGGATTGTCCCATTACGACCCGTTGAATACTTCTCCCAAGAGATCGAGATTGGCCACTGTTGGAAACAGGATGCTGGGCTTGATGGACCATTGGTCTGATCCAGTCTGGCGCTTCTTATGTTCTTATCCCCAAACCAGCAATCACGCCCCCCCCCCCAAGTGATACAATACCCCTGAGCCAGCCACATGTCTCATTCCACCTCCCCAAGCCAGCAACCTCCCCTAAACCTCGTCCCATGCCCCACCCCCCTTTCCCCAAACCAGCAACCCCTTCCCTAAGCCAGTGACCCCCTTCAAACCAGACACAAGACCCGTTCCTACGTCCGCAAGCTAACAGCCTCCCCATGAAGCCAGCCGTATTCTCCACCTTCCCCCAAACCAGTGCCCCCTTTTTAAAATTGAGAGCAGACTTAGCAGCGATTTCACTGCCTTTTCTTTTCCTTATTGCTCTTTCTTATTCCTGCCTTGTTGTTAGCTGCCCTGAGACTTTGTGGAAGGGTGGGATATAAATTTAAATAAATAAATAAATAAATAAATTATAGGCCCTGTCCAACTGGCAATTCTGCACCAAAATAACCCATATGTAGGGATCCGTATTCATTTGCTTTTCAACACTGGCAGCAATGGGGAAAATGCAGTGAACGTAGGTAAAGATCCAAATACAAATAAACATTAACACAAATACAGATACAAATAAGTGAGCCTGTGCACAGCCCTAGTCTTCTGAGGTAGGTCATTGTCATTCCCATTTTACAGATAGGGAACTGAGGCTGAGAGATAACGATATTCCCAAGGCTGCCCAGTGAGTTTATGGCTAAGTCAGGCTTTGAATTGTGTTCTATGCCCAACACCTTATCCACTAGGACAGTAGCTTGCCAACTTTTTTCAACTGCCTCCCCCCCCCCCCTTCTTCTTGTCTATAGTAGCTGAGCTCCGCCTGTCACATGCACACCACTTGCTCTCTCTCTTCCTCTTCCCTGTGGAGATTTCCCCTAGCTCAGTCACAGTGTGGAGTTAGGTGTTTGTCATCTATGGTCCTTCTCGAGTCACTCCCATGCCTTCTGCACCCCTCTGTAGGGGCCCCACCCTCCAGTGTGAGAACCAGGATACTAGGCTACCCTGACCACACACTGAACTATCTTTTCTAAGCATCTCTGAGGTGATTGCACTTTCTCAATTTTACAGAGGGGAAACAAAAGTACAGAGAAGGTGATCTGATGTGTGCTAGCACAGGCCCTTACCATGGCTCTAAACTCTCTTCAGTTTGGTAGGGCTCAGTCTCAGGCTAAGGGACTAAATAATTGAAAAATGACTCCTTTGGTCAAGGACATACCACAGGTCAGGCTAGTGTACCTCTCAAATTTCCCTGTTACAAAAACCAGGATGCTGGCTTATTCTTTGTAAAGCGCCAGGTACATTGCTGGCGCTATATAAATGCTAATAATAATAATAATAATAATAATAATAATAATTTTTAAAAAATAATAATGCTCAGACGGAAAGGTCCTGGGAAGAGTATTCTGGAACTTCTGTAAAGACCAACACATTCAGCCAGATGACCAAACAGAGAGAAAAGGCTAGTCTGCATTTCCAGATTTTCCTCTCATCCATCCATCTGTTGATCCATCCAAGAATTTTTGCATAGAAGTTGGTTGTGCCACTTTACTCAGCGTTGGTGAGAGTTCACTTGGAATACTGTGTTCCCTTTGCACCATGCTTCTAGAAGGATGTTAACAAACGGGAGAAGATTCAGAGGAAAGCAACTAAGGGTAAAAACAAACATGCAGGGGATGGGGCAGCTCCCCGCCCTGACCTGAGGCAGAAAACTGTGGCAGACACTCTCTGGGTCAGCGCGCAGCACAGAACGTGCCTGCCACTGGGAGAGCTGTCCCGTCACCTGCACGTCCTAGGTAGGGGGGGAACTGCAAAAAACATGCGGCTGGCCAGGTCCACCCCGCTCCCAACTGTCATGATGGACAGCCATGGCAATCAGCCATGGAGCAGGGTCATGGCGGCCCCTGCCTTTGGCAAGGATGGTGGGAATGAACAATCGTGCTGGCCTGCGTTGGCTCACGTGGGTGGTCCTTGGGCCGGGCTTCACCTCAGAGATTTTCCTGAGGACGCATCCCGGGGAAGCCGCCTACTCCCCCAGGGCTGTCCTAGGCCAACATCTGGCGATACGGGACTACACATGGTCCTGGGCCAGAGCAGGCCAACGTCATGTTGGTTTTTTACCTTAAGATGATAAAGGGGCTTGAAGATAAACCACCTCAGGAAAGGCTAAAAGAACTGGCTACATTCAGCCAGGAGAAAAGAAGGATTAAGGGGGCGGGGTTTTAATAACAGTTTTCAAATACCGAAAAGGACGCCGCAAAAAAGATGGCAAACATTTGTTCTCCATGGTCACAGAAGACAGAATGAAAGGGAAGGGGGTTAAACTGCAGCAGTGCAGATTTCTGTTAGATATCAGGAAAAACTTCCTAACTATAAGAATGGTTGGACAATGGAATAAGTTGCTCAGGGAAGTTGTGGGTCTTGTTCCTTGGAGATTTTCAAAACCCAGCTTGACAAGCATCTGCCGCAATGCTGTAAAGTAAATGGAGGACATCCTGCTTGGAGCAGGGCTGGGACTAGATGATCCCCAAGATCCCTTCCAACCTTACAATTCTCTGATTCGGCCTGCTAAGAGTCACCATGGAAACGAGTAGAAAGAACTCAGGCACCCCAGATTCTGTAGGCCTGAACCTACCTTTCCTGCCTGCCTTTCCCTACCTGGCACCTTTTTATTTATTTATTTATTGTTTCTTGAGAGCGCTCTGTTTTTCTTCGTTAACATCACCTCTGGCTTTGCAGTGTCATGAGCCTGTGCTGGCAGGAAGGACATTGGCTCGATTTCCCCCAGAAAGGGGCACGGCAGGGTGTCTCTGGGCCAGCTTTGGACGGGCGGAGGCGGGGGTGTTGCGCCACCCAGACTAATCTCAGGGGGTAACTGGAGGGCGATAAAGATCTCCTGATCCCTGTGGAAATCAAGCTGTGTTCCTCACATGCCACTGCTAATTCAATTTTTCACAGTGCAAACAAACAAGCCAAACCTTTATTCTTCTTACTACTTGAAGTTAGCTCCAGAGGGGACAAGGCTGAGGAGGAGAGAGGGAACAGCTAGAGAGCTCCCCAGAACAGTATTAGGTGCCCCTGCCTCTGACAATGCTCCACTTGGCCATTTCTCTTGGCCCCATCTCTGACCTAAGCCCCTCACATAAATGGACACGCCCAGAACCTTTGAAGCATGTCTTAGGCTCCACACAGTGACACAGAGTACAGCAAATGCTGTGTAAGATTTCCACCCCCCACTCCAGTTCCCCACCAGTCCTCCTTGGTCCTCCTGCAGTTTCTTCTGTGATCCAAGCAGGGGCATAGCATTGGAATGGGTCCTGCTGCAGAACCTAGAATGGGTCCCCCACTGACTCCCCCAACTCCCGCATGAACCTTGGTGCAACTGCACCCCCTGTCCCTGTTACAGCTATCTCCCTGTATTCCATTCCTGCTACAGCTCTGATAATGCGAGGGCTGAAAGATATTTTCTCTGCAAATATTGAATTCAACACATTTGGCATGTACACTAGGGCACCTGGGCCACAGCTAAAGCCTTCCCCCACCCAAACCAATGGAGTCACCAGTTACAAAAGTGTGTGTAAGTCAGGAGTGGGGAAACTCAGGCCCAGGGACCAAACATGGTTATGTTTTACTTGGCCCTTTCCAGGGCCTGTATCTGGCCGCACACTCTCTGGAGATGGAACCATGTGTGTTTTCAGATGTGACATTGTTTAAACAACATCATGTTTAAAAAGGGCCGCCAGATGTTACCATGGTTTGACTCCCAACCGTGGTGGAGTTTAACCCAGGCTGTTGCTCAGGAAAATCTCCAAGTGACAGCCCGGGGTAAGCTCCACCATGATCTTGAGCCAGCCACCGTTGGACCTGGAGTGAAGCGGGCTATTCCATCTAATAGCTCGCTTCACTCAACCCGGTCTGGAGTGGTGGCGGGGCCTGGGTGCCGCAGTGGCCGCCTGTCAGCTGTGGGGGAGGAGCCCTGCATGCAGCACAGGGGCGGGGACATACGGACAAACGTCTGCGTGTCACTCAGCCACCCTCCCTGGCCTGGACCACCATCACACTTCTTTGGTGGCCTGACAATCTTGACCTGGGTGAGGGCTGCCTCCACCGCCCAGAGAGATCCGTGGCAATGGAGGCAGTCTGTCACGTTTAAAAGCACCCAAAGTCAGGAAGGGGGCAGGGGGGATAATATGTTCTTCCTGCTTTTTTCCTAATGTGCCCATGACGCATAGTGATACCATGGTACTCTGTAAAGGTGAGTTGTCTTGCCCCCGGGGAGTCCAATTCAATCTACATCCAAGAAGATTGGGCTGAAAGGACTCTCAAACCAGACTGGACCTTACGGGATCCTTCCGGCCCCATCGGACATGGTCTGGTATGCATTGCGGGCTCAAGTCCACACATTACATCAGTTATTGGTGGACCCAAATCTGTCAACTGTTCCCATGTTTGTGTGTTAAATTGTGCACACAAACACAATAATACACATGGCTACTAGAATGTGTAGATGCACCCTTTTTCAACCACATCAAAGTTTCTTCCACTCTCCAAAATCACGTAAGATGCTGCTTCAGCCCTTCAGAAGCAGTGCACACTACTCCACAATTAAGACTGGGAGTTCCGTTGTTGCTACATCATCATCATCATCAATCATCAAAATAAATAAATAAATAAATAAATAAATAAATAGTCTCAAAGCTGATGAGCATGGTCTGGGGCCAAGCTGGAATTCTGCAGTCAGATGTGACATGAATTGGACACAGGGCTCATTAAATATGAGATATTTACAGCTATTCATAACAATCCAAAGAGTCTTCTGGAACTGGGGAGAAGGAGAAAGAAGGAAGAAAGAGAAGGGAGGAGAAGAACTAGCTACCATGAAGTGAAGGGGCTCAGTTCAGCCCAAGCCGTGTACTCTGAGGGGGCCCTTTGCAATCACCCTGAATGCTGCTAGGAAATTTTCAGAGTGGGTGGGGGAGGACGCGCCAGAGCCAGCACTCCACTCCTTCCCACTCAGAAAATTTCCTAACAGCATTTAGGGTGATTGCAAAGGGCCTCACCAAGAAGGAAGTTTTCAGAGGGGGCCGGGGAGAAATGGGTGCGGGGTTGGGCTGGGAGCTGGAGCAGCACCACCTTTATGGGTAAGTACCAACCCTGGCGACCTCCACACCCTCCATCTCCACCCTGGAGTGACTGGAAGGATCTGCATAACGCTAAAATGGGTGGACTTGTTGAATTTGCACCTGGAGCATTGGTGGGTGGTGTGGCAGTAGCTGCAGCATTCCAAGTGATATTGCAGCATTCGGGGGGCGGGGCACACTGGCATTCCAGCCAGCGGCATTCTGGATAGTGGCATCAGCTTGTTGGGAGTCTAGGGGAGCCAAATGGATGCAAACATGGATGTGCAGGCTGGCTGGGCATGCACCTGTCCAGGGCATATGCATGTGCACATGCACCGTGATCCTGTGAGTGCATGTGCCCATTCTGTGCATGTGTGTGCGCCAGACTGGCTCCCTGAGACCACCAGGAGGCTGCTTCTGCTGCCAGAAATGATGCTTCCCCTGCCATCCTGAAGTGCTGCTACTATCCCCAGTGGCCCCCGGTAAGGGGGATTTACTACTAGTGGTTGTCCCCCTCAGATATGCAGATACCCAGCTGGTGTCCCAAGGCATGCTTACACATGCCTCCAGGTTTATCCCCAGGTAGTAAGTCAACTACCCATTTCAGCTGTAGTGGCAATCAAATAGAAATGGTGTTGTATGCATGGATTTTTCACAGAGCAAACTTCACTTCCTGATGCATCATTTTATGTCTATAATTTCCTACTTCTGACCAAAGAGCTTCAGCCAGAGTCCTGGAGTTTGCATGGGTGTTGTGTGAATGGTCTTTGAGTTATCTGCTAGGGTTGCCAGATGTCCCTTATTTTAAGGGGAGCATCCCTTATCTCTGAGTCCCACAGCTCTTTAGAAAATAATGGTCATCAGTTGCTCATGTAATGGATGTCCCTCATTTTGAACACCACAGCTCCATAGAACACACTGGATGTCCCTTATGTCAGTATTCCTCAACTCTGTGGTGCTCCTTATTTTGGGAATTTTGATCTGGTCACCCCTATTGGCTTCTCTAGGGCTGAAGCAGCAACTCCTTTTCCGCTCCACTATTTCATTCAGTCATTTTGGAATTGCCCGCGACTTTCTGCAGCTTTTCTGTCGGCATTCCGCTAATTCCTCCGGCATCCAGGCCATAAGCCTGCTTCCAACTGAGACTTTTTTCCACTTTGCATGGCACTTCACGTTCATTTCAGTCATAGGGGCTTTGAGAGATCTTGGTAAGTTAGGCAAATTGTCTGCTTTGGCAGCGGCAATGAAGCCTAGTCAGCAAGTAAAGAGAGATGCAAAGATGGTCAAATTTGAAAACAGTCGGAACAATCTTGGAAACTGTCAGAACAAACATTGTTCCGCTACTTCGCAGCACCGGCGGAAATTGTGGAAGATAGAAACTGTTGGAACAAACATTGTTCTGCTATTTTTGCAGCTGGTGGAAGTAGTAGAATAAAAGTAATGGAATGGTGGAAGTAGCGGAACGAAAGTAGCAGAATGAATGTCTCTATCACATCATGCTGCTCATTGCAGAAGAGCTTTTTCCATTGGAAAAAGCTACCGCAACGGCTTGCCATTTCAGCCCTACTCTAGAAGGGTATTGATCACCAGCATGGGCATAATCATAAGGCCAGGGGATGAATCCTATAAAACCTTTAGAGCAGGAAGGATAACAGTGTCAATATCCCCCACAGTTTTATTTTGTTTTTACTTTCAGACAAAACATTTTTAGCAACTTTTTGCTCAGGCTGAGGTTAATGGGAAGAAGAGGATGAGGGGAAATGTGCTAATGGGCTAATTGAGTGATTCAATTTGCATGGCAAAAGGTTATGGGAGACTGTTGTGCTGGGACCTAGGGAAGGGGGGGTGGGGGTATGTCCTCAGACATACCTACCTAAAGTGTATGAGAGAGAGAAAGGGGAAGCTTAGCTTTTTAACAACAGAACATTAAGGGAGCACTCCTTCACCCACAGGAGGTCAACAATGGTCCAGCTCTCATTGACTTTAATGATTGGAGGATTGCTCAATGAGGCTTAAAAGCATCCCCCCTTACTTCTCTCAAATGTCAGCCCAACGTTATGCCAATATTCACCAGTTCTGTTGCTTTGGATCACTCAAAACAGCACCTGAGATTATTGCTGCAAAAAGGAACAAACAATATTGATGTAGTGCTGCAGACGACATTATTGCTTGTTAAGTAATTGGGGTTGTGGTTTAGTAAATAGTCCCTTCTTCAACTGGTTGGAAGGTGCAGACTTTGACTTTCAGCTGTCTAGGCAGGGTTAGCCAGTCTGGAAGCCAGAGTCTCTGAGTGTCTATTCCTTTTATAGTCAATGTTTAATTATTATTCTTTAATAAAAATGGGGGGAAAGGTTTAACATAAGAAAAAAATTCTCACAGAATTTGTGTGTGTGTGAAATTATTTGTAATCAAAAATAAGACACATGGTGTTTACTTGCTTCAAAAATGTTAAGCTTTTTTGAGTGTCTTTTATTGCCTTGGCCACATGAAAGATCAACTAATATTTTTGTTGCTGCTGTCAGCTGTATTTCTTTTGTGTTTCACCTTAGCTCTTAATCTCCTGAAGTTCACAATAGCCGATTTAAAAAAAAATAAAATGATTTCAATGCAGCAATATACTTTCCTTTCACCCTTAAATGAGTGAAACATGTTCTCAGCCTCAACTCTTCCTCCTAGTTATTTGTCTGGGATTAAGAATACTCACTCACCTAGCTCGGAGGGGTGTTGAGAGGATTACCTAGTTTTTGCTGAGTGCTTTGAAGATGAAAAGTGCTCTCTAAATGCTAAGTATTATTAAATCAGATGGGCTCCTGACTGATCCAGGTTGGCAATAACTTGGCATTCCAGTTTGGCACTGGGAATCTAAAGTGCAGGATTCTTGTTGGAGAGAAGGCTAGCGTGAGGAGCCAAGGAAAAGTTCCACAAATAAAGTGAGTCTGAAACCTCATTTTATTCCAGCTAGGCGCTCACATGGAGAAAGTTCCAGCTCAGAGTTAGACAAGATCAAGAGGTTCAGTCTCTGCCCCCTTTTGGCTAGCAGCACATCCCATTTGTTACTTCTACAAGTCAGTGCAGCCTAGTGGCTAAAGTGTTAGCTTTTGACCTAAGAGACTAGGGTTCTCAACTCCACCCTCATTCACATCAGAGTCTCCTGCGCCCTAAACCAACTTCACCTCTTCTCTCATGTGGTTCCAAATGCCTGGAATTCATTCCCCAAACATATTTGATCTGTTCTCTACTTACCTCTTCCATCAGGTTTTCCTTAGCTCCTCATCCACAAATTGTTCACAGATACTGCCTCTGCTGTCCTATTATTCAGGAGCTCCTTCTCCTCCATCACTAAGCAAAGCATGGGCACCTTGACTACTCAACTTCATGAACCCTATAAAACCTAATACCAACCCTGCCTGCTGTGTATAACACTGTACACACATAAAACTCACTCCAAAGAGATTATTGCCTAAATCAAGAGTAGAGAATCTCAGGTCTGGGGACCAATGTGGCCTGCGGCTGGTTTTTATGTGGCCCCTTTCCAGTTCCTGGATCTGGGCCCTCATTTTCTTACTCCCAATTTCTGAAAAACCTGAAAGGAAGGGGGCAGAGATGAGAGCATGTACACAAGTATAGGAGACAGATCCATAGTACAGACTCTCTTCTCCCTGAGTACCCATAAACACCCCTATCCTCAACTTCGATGCAGCTCACAAAGATTGTACTAATTTTCAAAGTGGCCTTTGGGAGGAAAAATGCTCTCCACACCTGGTCTAAATTGACCTGCTGACGCTTGATCAGATAAATAACCAAAATGAGATATTACCGATGTGACATACCAATACCAGTACCAATACCAATAAATAAAATAACTGAACCAAATGTCTGAATTTACAAATGTCTGAATTTCATTTTGCACATTGAATATAATTTGGTTCCATTGTGGTGCATCTGGATACTGGATAGGCCAATTATATTCAAAATGCAAAATGGCATCTTCATTTAATCTCTAACAGAAATTTAAAAAACCACAACAGCAGACAAACCTGGATCATCACAGCCAAGTTGCTGCTACTGTATGCAGTGCCAAAAAGGAAAACTATTTGGCTAACTACGTAACTAACAGCAATGATAATACTGGAATCCTGTATATAAAACAACAGTAGACAAATGGTGGTTCAGGAGCCATATCTGGCTCTTTGCTAGTTCAAGCATGGCTCTTGGCCAGAAGTGGTCCTGGGCCCCGTGTTGCTTTGACGGGCCTGTGTCTTTGCACCTGAATTGCAGAAACTGCTCTTCAGAATCTCAGAAGTCAAGAGCAAGGTAAGTAAGAGGCTCCAGGAAGTGGACTGGGCACATCTCTGGGGGTGTACCAGGTGGCAACTTCTGGGGGTGCCCCTGCTGTAAACAGCAATGAAGCAGATGCCCTTCCAAGCTCCTCCCTAGGATGGCAACCTGAGTGCTGACATCATTCCTTTCCTCTCTTGTGCCACGTGGTACCCTGGAGGCCTCATCCCTAACCTACTGGAGCAGCTCCATCCAAGCCACTATGCCAGACGACACACAAAGTTTCTTTAAAGGGGAGTCTGGGGAAAGTTCCATGTGCAAAAGCAGTCTTCTCAGGTACTCATCACCTAAAATTCTGTAGGTAATTAATAGGCTGAGCAAACCACAAGCATTTTTTCCCTCCGCCACAGCATGGAACAAGCAGGCAGCTCTTCCAGACCAGCCTGTCTCTGACCTAAAATACTGAAATGCATCGAGACAGCCAGAGACGGAGCACCTTGCAGTTAAAACTGCAGCATTGGCAGCAGCTGAGGGGAAGGAGATCATGCCTGACTGATGGCTTATGTTATGGTCTTGGCAAATTCCTGCCATATCCCCAGCCCCTACTATTGCTTAGAAGAGATGCATCAGACAACTAAAAAAATGCAAGAAAGGAAAGGACCACAGGGTCACTACCAACTTCTGCAATTTTATCACAAGTCACTTGATTCCTGGAAGCTTCTGAATACCTAGGGCAGGAGTACGAACCTGTGGCCCATGGCGGTGGCTGCGGAGTGCTTCAGGCCTCTACTAGGCCTTCTGGGTCAGGTGACCGGGTCAGGTGACCCAGAAGGCCTAGTAGAGGCCTGAAGCGCTTCGCTGCCACCGCTGGACCCGGGGCCGGAGCCTGACCTACCTGGTGGTGCCGGGGCTCTTTGTAGCTGCACCAATCAGACATGCTTATAGATGCCTTTGAAACTCTGGTCAATGACCAGGAACCCTCTGAGATCAGTAGCGTAGTAGTAGAGAACAAAAATATATAGTTCCTGCTCCCGAAGAGATGACAATGCATGGAATCATTGGTCCAAGCAGTGAGGTGTTAAATGCTTCCTATACAGTATGCTAGCTCTTTGAAGAAAGAAGGACCTCCCCTATTGGGAATGCAACACCTGGTTTCCTCCATGCTGGAAAGAGTAAGTTATTAACTTTAAGAAAGTTGGACATCATCAGGGGAATAAAAACAAGGAATAAAAGTTCCTCTTTAGCATGACAGCGCTTTTCTCCCATCTTAATGGCGCTGATTCATCTCACTACAGCACTAATGACCTTGTGGGATTAGAACTAATGGGTCAGAAGCCATCATGTGACTGCTTCCATCACCATGGTGTCTGCACACTGGTACATAAAGGTCACTCTGAAAATGAATGCAAGCTCCACAGCATGGATAGGCGTTGGGGGTGCTTCAGTGGTGTGGGTAGGGATGGGGGAAAGAAGGTAAGGTTCAGATCAAGGATCTATAGTATGGAACCATCCCCTCCTTGAGTGCCTGACCTCATCTCTCCTTCCTTCCTCTGAACTCCCTCTTTCAGTGCTTGAGGGTACGGGCTAGTTCCATGGGCCAGGCACAGGAATTATGAAACAATGATTTGTGTAATACCCCATGTTTGTAGTTAACAGAAAGCCATCATGTATTATTATTATTATTATTATTATTATTATTTCTTACACATCTTTTACTCTAAGTTGGTGAGTATTCATTTGCAGAAACTGATAACAGAATTCTGAAGTGTCCCTGTTAAATACACTAAAGAAATACATTTTCTGTTATCAGATAAACATCCCAAATTACAGATAGCTCTTGTGAATCTGGCCCAAATACACATTCTTGCAGGAATGGATGTCTTCCCAATGGATGTCCCCCTAAAACTCAGGCTAAACAATGGGTCATCCTTCTCTTTTTACTTCGAGGTAAGCTGTCCACATTACAGGACACATTCTGACTAAGGGTATTTTCAGATGTGACGGGAACACTGCTAACCATACTGAACCACAGTCTATTTGCTCCCGGACACCACAGTGAACACCCGGCCAGGATCAAATTGACCACTGTTCTGGAGGTGAGGCCAGCCTCACCTCCAGAACCATGGTTAGTTTGGCCACGATCCGGGATGGGGCTGGAAATGGCCGCGGGTAACGACTGTTACCCATCCCCAAATCGGGTCCCAACCACGGGACGGGATCGGGCACAGAAGCCTGATTGGCCGCTGCACCCGCCCGTCTCCCTGAGGGCGGGTGGCCATGGGAGCACGGGGGGTGGGTGGGGGTGGGGTGGGCAGGGCTGAGCAGCTGCACGTCACACCGCACAGCCCCGCCCCCTCCCCGATTCCCCACTGTGATCAGGCCGGCATGTCTAAAGGACAGCTGGCCTGATCATGGACCGGGATCCAGAATGGATCCTGGTCCAGGTTTCAGCGTGTTGGGCCTGGAGTCCCAGTATGTCTGAAATTACCCTAACAGCTTAGTCGATGTTGGACTTTACTTCTGTTTTTCTCCTGAAGCGTTCACACCAAAGCAGAGCGCTAAATGAATGTTATTTGGGAGCAGAAATACAAGTATGCATTCCTGAAAGTGTATACTCCCCTTTGGTTTGTATTTTGAAGTCATTGTTCATGTGAACACATCAGTGGCAACCTCAGTTCAGTGATCATTATATCCCAGTACCCACTTACCTGTCAAAATTCTCGGCCCAACCTGGTAACACCGAGTAGTAATCACTGATCAGTACACGATTAGTGCCCGACGGAGTTACCTGATGTACTGATTGGCTGTTTTTCATCCCAATTTTCTAACTTCCTGTACTGATTTTCTGACTTGTTACTGTTTTTAAAAAAACTTTCCATCCTGATACCTGTACCGATGTACTGTTTTACCAATCAGTAAAATGGTAAATTGATAACTTGGTAATAGAGCTGAAAAGAAACATTTCTGAGAGTGCTGTTTCCAATGGAAACAGCTCTTTTGCCGTCATTTGCACAAGGAGGAAATCTATCAGCATTTTCGTCACTTTTTGGGATTTCACGCTGTTTTCTGCCATTTCAGCCATTTCCCATAATTTCTGGTGTTATTGGTATTTTTGGCAATTGAATTTTTGGTAAATTACAGGAAATTACCAAAACAGTGGAAAATCACGATAGATTTCCTCCTTAAAAAGGTTGATATTTCCCAGCAGAATGAGAGCACCTGCTCTTGTTTCACACCTACTTGGTAACACCCACTATTTACAGATAATTGGGTTTCAGACCCCAGGATTGAACCTGTGCCCTCCGGGACCCCAAAGTGGCAGGCAACCCACTGGTACCATTGCCTCAGCCTGCTTCCAACCCAGTCACTCCCTCCATATCTTTTTCTGTCTTACCTTGACCACTCCCTAGCCTGTCTGCCTCATCCATACCCTATCTTCCAGCTCCCTGGCTGGCTCCCAGCAGGTATAAAAGGCATGCTGAGAGGAACAGGAAGTTGATGGAACATCACTGTTACTCTTTGTTCCAGTCCTACATTTGCTCTTATGTTGGCTCTTGCTCTCCATCTTGTCCCTGTCTTGTGTTATTTATTATATTTCATTAAAATTTATACCCTGCTCTTCCCTGAAGGGTGAGGGCAGTTTACAAAAACAAAAGCACAAAATGAAAAATAGTAAAAATACAAAAAAATACAATAAAATTCCTTAAAAATCCCTATGCTCACCCGAACACTCCACGCACCCAACCTCTATTCTTGTGCTGAAACTAGAAAGTTAGGGTATATATAGGGTATAATATATACTGCTGATATACACTAACCTTGACCTCCTCGGGGGTGCTTGCATACAGTGGTCTTGCTTCAACATCCATGCCGACGCCAGTCTTGGAGGGGCAGAGCGTGAGTTCATGGCCGCCATGGCAACCATAGGCCTGTCTCAGAGGATGGTGGGCCCCACACACATTGGAGGACATACCCTAGACATGATATTTTGCACAGGCCTTGAGATAGGGGATCCATTAGTGGGGGAGGTGTCAGCAGAACCCTTGTCCTGGACAGATCATCATCTCCTCCGGGCTGGTATCCTGGCGCATGTCAGCCCCCAGGAGGGTGCAGAACCAGTTAGGATGGTTCACCCCTGACAACTTATGGAACCTAGAAGATTCCAGACTGCTTTAGGGAATATATCCTCTGACCTCGATGGCCGCTCACTCGATGACCTCATGACCATGTGTAATTCCGTGTTGGTGGAGGCCACTGACTGGGTGGCTCCCAGGCACCCGCTCCTGAACTGCCGACAACGCAGGTCCCCGTGGTATATGGAGGAGCTGTGGCGGATGAAGCAGGAAGGGCAGCGGTTAGAGTGATGGTGGCGTCACTCACGTGCTGAAGTTGACCGACTGCGGCATAGAGTCTGGTTACGTACCTATGCCGTGGCGGTGCGGGCAGCAAAGAAAGTCTTCTTTGATGCCCTCATTGCGTCTGCTAAGTCACGCCCGGGGGTGCTTTTCCGAGTGGTGAGGGAGCCCCCTCAGTCTGGCATCCCTCCGCCTGGATTTAGAGTCATCGAACGCCTGCTGTGATTTGCTTGTGAACTTTTTTGCAGATAAAATTGCTCAGATCCACCACAGTTTTGATGCAACACTTTTAGCAGTGGGTGAACCAGAGGCAGTAGAAGCCCTGCCTTGTCCTGTTTTGTGGGATGAATTTCAGAATGTGTTGCCCTCAGATGCAGGAGATGTCCTGGGGTCTGTCCGAGCCACTTATTGTGAATTAGACCCATGCCCGTTCTGGCTGGTCAAGGCCAGCCGGGAGACAATAGGGCAGTTGCTGGCGGGGATTGTCAACGCCTCCCTGGGGGAGGGCAGGGTGCCAGACTGCCTTAAGGAGGCTGTGGTGCATCCTCTGCTCAAGAAGCCATCACTGGATGTTGGCGTCCTGGCCAGCTATCAGCCAGTCTCTAACCTTCCCTTTTTAGGGAATGTTATTGAGCGGGTGGTGGCTTGGCAGTTGCAGGAGCATCTGGACCTGATTAACTTCCTTGATCCCTTGCAGTCAGGTTTTTGCCCTGGATATGGAACGGAGACTGCACTTGTGGCTTTAGTCGATGACCTCTCCCGTGAGTTGAACCGGGGTCATTCAACCCTGTTGATCCTATTAGATCTCTTGGCTGCATTTGATATCATTGACAATGAGTTGTTGGTGACTCGGCTGCGGGACCAGGCAGGGATTGGCAGAACCATTCTTGAGTGGTTCCGCTCCTTCCTGGCTGGGAGAGTCCAGCGTGTGGTCCTGGGTGATTTTTCATCTTCTTCCTGGGGCCTCACGTGTGGAGTCCCGCAGGGTTCCACCTTGTCCCCTCTCTTATTCAATGTGTACATGCAGCCTTTGGGGGAAGTTGTTAGGGAGTTTGGCATACGGTGTCATCAGTATGCTGATGACACCCAGCTTTATCTCTCTTTTTCATCTGACTCAGGCCTGGCAGTCTCAATGCTTACCCGGTGCTTGGTGGCTGTGGGGGATTGGATGAGAACGAGACGTCTGAGGTTAAATCATGACAAGACGGAGGTGATGGTCGTGGGGAAGGCCGGGGGAGTGGCAGCTCCCATTATTGATGGGATTCGTCCTGCCCTGGTATCTCAGGTCCGGAGTCTGAGGGTGCTCCTGGACCCACAGCTCCGCCTGGATGCTCAGGTGACGGCTGTGGTGAAAGGAGCACTTCGCCAATTACACCTGGTGCATCAGCTTAGGCCGTATGTCTCGGACTCCAACCTGGCCACGATCGTCCATGCTTTTATTCCAGTAGTCCAGCGAGATTGGACTACTGGAATGCACTCTACATTGGGCTACGCTTGGTGCTGGTTCGGAGGCTGCAGCTGGTGCAGAATGCGGCAGCTCGTCTCCTAATGAGGATGGGTCGACGCGAGCATATTACACCAGTGCTTTGCTTTCTGCACTGGCTGCCGATAGACTTCTGGGCCCAATTCAAAGTGTTGGTGTTTACTTTTAAAGCCCTGAACGGCCTGGGCTCCGCCTACCTGAGGGACCGCCTCACCCTCCAGGTCCTGGATCGGCCCCTGTGGTCAGCCGGGGGCACCCTCCTGAGGTCCCCCAGGTTTCTCGGGTGTTGACCCGTGGAGGGTGTTCTCTGTGGCCGCACCGCGGTTGTGGAACTCCCTCCCATTGGAGGTCCACCTGATTACTGACCTGTCCTCTTTCCATAGACAATGTAAGACCTAGCTGTTCCGCCATGCTTTTCCTGACAGACAGGGGGTGGGTGGGTTGGATTAGGGTGGGGGGAATACTGTATGTTTGTACTGTGCTTTTAATAGTGTTTTAAATTGTATGATTGTTGTTTTAAATTGTTTTAATATGTTGTTATCCACCCCGAGATGCTTTTAGCAGGAGGGGGCGGCATACAAATGTTATAATAAATAAATAAATAAATAAATAAATAAATAAGAAATAAATAAATAAATAAATAAATTGGTTAATTGGTTATTGGGCTTCTTTGGTTTATTGGTTATTTGTTATTGGTTTATTGGTTTGTTACCATGTTTATTGGTTATTGGTTTACTGCCATGTTTATTGGTTATTGATTTATTGGTTACTGTGTTTATTGGTTATTGGATTTGGCTCATAGGCAACCCGGTAAATGGTAACCAACAACCCGGTAAATAGTAATGCGGTAACGCAATCCAACGGTAAACGACCATCCGGTAAATGGTAAACAGTAATCTGAGAAAATATTCTCAATCAAGAATTGTCAAGAGATGGCAATTTTCTAGGTTATCGTTTCTTGTTTAAAACAAGACATGAATTGTGATTCTCAGCGATAACTGAGAAAAAGTCAAAATTGAGTATCAGCCCTACTGTATTCATATCTGTCCCCTACTCTTGCTTTCTTCCCACTCTAGCCCTTGACTTGTTCCCCCTCTAGCTCCTTGCCTGCACTCCCCTCTGGTTACATCTTCTTTTCCTGGCCCGCTCACTTCCCCTTTCTGGTCTTGGTCTCGTGTTCCCACCTTCCTGGTCTTGCCTTTCTTCCTTGTCTCTGTTTTCCTGCTTTGGTCCTTATCTCTCCCTCTCTTCCTTGTCCCTAGCTCTTTTGTTGTCTCCAGTTCTGCTCCTTTGCACCCCTGCCTTGCTCCTGGCCCTGGTCTTTGTGCCTTACCTCTAATGCCTCACAGTGCCTCACTCCTTGCTCTTGCATCTCCCCCTCTGTCCTTGTCCTGCCCCTTGCAGATGTGGACCCAGCTCCTGGTGTGATCTTCTTGCTCTAAAGTCTACTGTCCCCTCTTCTCCTGCCCCCTTGGACCTCCCATACTCTTGTGTAGCCTTCCTCCTCCTGCTCGTGTAGTCCCTCTCCTCCTGCCTCCTGGAATCTCCCATACTATTGCCCCTTTCCTATTGCCTTCTAGAACTTCTCTTACTCCTGTGTGGTCCCTCTGTTCTGGCTTCCTGAAATCTTCCATACCCCTATTTCCTGGAACCTTCCCCCACCATTCCTGCACCCCAGTGATGATCATTGGCACTAGCCTGTGAGTTTGCCATCTACAATCCTGAAGGGACTGCTTACACCCTTGCTTCCTGACGTACAGTCTGACTGGCACTATCCATTTTCTCCTGGGCTCCTGCTCCTGGCTTACTCCTCATAGCCTTTATGTTGGGTGCCCAACTTGGTCCTCAGGTACCGATCACGCACCCAATAAACTGCTCAAAAATGCAAGTATTACCCTGCGGGTAGCAAATGTGCTACCCATTTCAGGTCTTGCCTCAACTAGGCAGAAACTGCCGTAGTGTTACTTTGTTTTACACTGTTAATATAACACAGCCAAAGTGGAGTCTTTGCTTTGATTCAATTAAATCAAAGTAGTAACTTTGGTTTACCTCTCTTTGTCAGAACATGGCCACAGTTACATCAAAGTAAAAAACAAAGGAACTCTCCTCATTTTACAAACTGAATAACTGCAGTTTAGAGCTCCTGAAGTATGAATAATTCAGGAATAAATGTGATTTAGGGCATAGCAACTGCGAAGTATCTGTTGATATCTGCGAAGTATCTGAGTGTGGCCAAAGACATGTAATGGCTACATGTGCAGTACTTGGACCAGGAGGTAGGGGGGACCCAAGTTCTTGCCCGTCTTAGCAAGAAACTCACTGGGCGACCTTGGGCCAGTTGCATTATTCTCTCAGCCTAACCTACCTCACAGGGTTGTTGTGAGGATTAAAAGTTGTGTTAAATTGTTGTATGTAAAGCGCTCCAAGTGCCATGACAGGGAGGCACTAATGATGATGATGATGATGATGATGACCAGACTATTACTGGATTATTACTACATCTTTTCACAGTCATCCAATAAGCAATTCTGATTCCCAGTAGCATCTCGCTAGGAGACACTGTGTAGCTCATCCTACTCATTCCCTCTCTCTTTGCAGAACTCAGTGGCTCCCAAAACATTTTCTTGCTCCCCAAAATTTGAGGCTTGGGATGGCAAATTCTGGACAATCTCCTGTCTTAATGTTGAATTCACCTGCCATGAACCTTCTAATCTCTGCCACTTGTTGGGGGGGGGGGGGGGGGGGGGGAATGCCCTTGGATATTGCTGGGTACTGTATACATTAGCTGATTAAAACCAATTTCAGTGATTATTGAGGGGACAAATGGAATTTATTAACTTTCCCCTTACCAGTTTCTAGAGTATGAAGAAATGGGCAGTTAATGAGGATTGAGTCTGGAAAGTTGGCTGTTAAATATCATTTAAAAGATCAGTTTAAAAAGGCCACAGCAGGAAAGTCTGCAATGATCCACTGCTGAGTGCTTCTTATTCTGGAAATACTTTGCAGACCTGTTGAGAGAAATGTGGGGCCTGAGCACATGCCCGTAGCTTCCCCTCTTCTCTCCTCTCCCCACTTCCGTTCTTTCCATCACTATCGCCTAGTTGTTTTCTAAGACGATTTCTGGAGAGACCAGTACTTTATTCTCACACAATAGCTTTTAGTCCATCCTCCCCCAAGCTTGGGGTTGTGTACAACTGCACCCTCACTCCTCCCCCGTCTTTCTGTCAGGCCTGTATGTTTGATGATCCCTAAAAGCAGCAAGGGGCATAAAGCATGTGCAGAATAGTGAAGAATCTCCATGGGGAGGTCCATGGCCAAAGTAGGGAAGGTGCATAGCTCATTTTGAAAATTAGCACATCCTCCATGGGGAATGGAGAGAGTCCAGATCACAGCTCTGTACCATGGCTCCATCCCCTAGCCTGGTGTTCATGCTCCCATCTCTTCTCCCTGAGCTCGTCCTTTCCATGCCTGAAGGTTAGGACGACTAGATCTATGGTTCAGATCCAGGAATTAGAATGGAGGTCATGGGCTGAATTAGGCCCACGAGGAGAAGGCTCTCCGCCTCTTAGGGTGGGGTATAAGCCAGTAGCCCTCAAGTGATTCCCCCATTTTGAAATGGGATCTCACAATCCCAAACAGCAGCAAAGTGTATCTGTAAACAGGGCAGCCCTTGGGTGTGTGGGGAGAGTGTGCGTTAAGTCTTTGCAGGTTCCACACGCCAGCCCACACAGGATCTTGTGCGATATGATGCTCTTTATTTACAGTCTCTTAAGTCCATCACCGTATATACAGTGCTTAGCCCTCCTAGCCAGGCTTCTCCAGCCCTCTTTAACATGGGTCCCTCACTATTGGAAGCAGGGCATTCATCGAGATTCGCGCAATGCAAAACCTAGGGCAGCTACAGGCCAGTCCCAAGTCCCATGTGTGCCTCACGCGCACCCTTGGGGGCTGTGGAGATGCAAAAGTGTCAGCTAAGCTCTGGGAGAATGCTGAAAATTGCCATAAAAGTGCTGTAAAACTGCCATAAAACTGTTGTAAGATTCCCAGAATGTGACAAAAAGTTCTGGAAAGTGATGGAAAAACCTTGAAAATGACAAAAATCACAAAAGTCCCAGGAAGTGATGGAAATGACAACAAATGCCACTAACACTCCCTGCTACAGAATCAAATATCAATCCGATTATCAATCTGATTATAGCCTCATCCGTAGAGAGTGTAACTCCACTTGGGAACCTGTGGTAGAAACAGTCACAGGGTAGATTTTCAAATGGCATTTAGGAATTTCTTTAGCACCCATTAACTTTCAATGAGATTAAGGATACAATCCTCCACCCACTATCCCTTTGACTTTAATGGTGGAAGATTTTCCAGTTAGGGACTTACGAGCCATGTGTACCATGGACATTTTAATTAATTGTCATCTCCATCTTACTAGGTATCATTGTCCACATTATGCAAATAGGGAAAGTGATGCACACCAATGTTAAGTGACCTACGCATGGTCATAAAGAAATTCAGAAGCAGAGAAATAGAATCCAGACCGTTGAATTCCAGATGCATGGGCTAGTTACACTCCTTAGCTGCAACCCTGTAACCCTTTACTCTCAAGTAGTTCCCTTGTAGTCAGTGGAACTACTCTGAACATTAAAGCCAGATTGTGTCCTCAATGCGTTTTGAGGCTTCGCTATAGAGATCTCTCCATTTCATGTAACATGACGGCTAGTTTGCCCAGCCCTTTGGCATCCTTAAGCAACCGAGCGGGCTAGTTTCTCAATGCCATTCAGTGACACTTTGAGCGATTTCCACCAGGGTTAAACAAATACAATTAAATTAAATAAGTAATTTTAACAAAAAACACACACCCTGTATTGGGAGGAGGGGGAGGGAATTCCTTTTGAGAAGAAACAGAAGAGTTTTGGTGGCTGTTAATTATTACATCTGATTTTTGCAAGCTGCATCGCAGCTGGTTAGGCACATTGATTTATAACCACCGCCCAGCGGGGGTATTTTATATAATGACTTGTGATCTCTCGGCACAGAGTCCCAGACGTAATCTTGCCTTAGGAACTTGCTCTGCCAGCAGCCCCCTTTGCTTGCTCAACAAGAGCGGGGTTTTACCTAGATGCCGCTACCTGGGTGGTAATGTGCCACTTGTTTTGACAGATTGGGAGAAAGGCACTGGGGGGGAGAGGGGGGGAGGGGAGCACACCCTTGTTCTACTCTCCTTGGCCTGCTGAGAAATGGTTAATAGGCTGCAAGGTTTCTAGCCTTCCAGGACTGAGCCGTTTTCTTCCCCTTTCGTGTGCCCCCTGCCTTCCTTCTCCAGCGACTGGGAAACTGTGACTGCTCTACACCTCTGACACCTCGACTGCTCTGGAAACCCATGAACTGTTTGAGAAAGGTCAGCTGGCAGCCTCTGCAGCCCTTTTTCATTTCGCTTTCATTCCTTCTCTTCTTGGACAGTACAGGAGCCCCCTCTGTTGGTGAAGTGCAAGAGTTGCCAGACTTCCCCTTGTCAAGTCTCCCCCCCCCACCCCTCCCCACCAGGACACGTCCTCAGGAGGCCTTTGCTCTAGGCATCCAGAATCAGACACAGAGTTGTATATGGCGGCAGTGGTCCAACTGTTCATCAGAAAGAGTTTCAAATACTAATATAACCAGAGGTTCTGCCATCTCTCTGATTGACATCTTCAAAGAGAGGCTGGATGAAAAGTGGAAGGACAGCTTTGGCATCAAAATGGCTGCCTCGTTTTCCTGTGAGAATTTCTGGACCTGGCACGTGTCACAGACTTAGAGGTGTCTCTCAAACATTCCACCTCTCGCCAGTGGCATGTCAAGGAGGTTCAACTGGTGGCCCATAGGCCAGACTCAGCATAGGAACTTGGAGAGTTGGTCAAGCAGTTGGACAGCAATGCCCTATTGGTAGGACAAGCCATACATACAAGGGTTGTTCATATCAACTTGAATAGCAGGTCTTCTACTCTTACGTTGCCCTGCTGCTGTCCCCACTAGCTGGTCAGGAAAGCTCTGTAGGCCTGCCTATATCCATAGGTTTTTGGATAGGGTGAAGAGGGCTTTCCAGCAGATCCTACTCAGCATCCTACCAGTCCTGCATCAGGCTGGCCAAGACGCTGACCAGATGGAACTTTACTGCATTTCCCACTAACCAAGGGTAGGATGTGTTTTCTGGTTATTTCTGGCAACTATAAGGAATCCTATTAATAGCCACATCCTTGACCTCAAAAAATCAGATGGATGTTATTCTTCATCATCACTGTACACTGCTCTACATCATTTATTAGAACGACCTCTTCTGGGAAAAGTTGGGGCCAGGGTAGCTATAAGCTTCCTCCATACAGTTCGATGATTCTTGGATCCTTCAATGATAGGTGGACGCCATCAACTATCCTGAAAGCACAAAAGTGCCATCTTCTGTTCAGCTGAAGGCAGATCCATAGCCAGAGTCTGACACAAGGCAAGGACCAAAGTATCTATGTATTCTCTGTGTATCACATTACACCAGGGGTGGGGAACCTACAGCCAGTGAATCAAATCTGGCCTGTCGTTTTTTCCCCTTCCCAATTCCTGGATCTGGCTCATGGACTTGATCCCAAGTTTCAAGTCCTTAAAGAGTGTGCAGAGGAGAAGGGAGCAGAGATGAGGTCATGCACTTAAGGACAGGGATTCAATCCATGGGAAAGATCTATGATCTGGATCCTCCCTCTCCTTTTTCTATTTGAGCACCCCTGGCTCCTATCTGGTCTGTGGAGCTGGGACTAATTTTCAAAATGGCCCAGTAAAGAAAAAGGTTTCCCTTTCCCTACAGTCACTCCCACTGGGAAGGACTGGAGTAGCTGTGACCTACACCAATGGCTCTTACCCCTTTCCCTACTGAGATCCATTATGGAGTCCCCACCTCCACCCCTCCCAGTTGGTACATCCCTTCCATCTATCATTATGGGGAGAGGGCTGGGTTAATTGTGACTTCATGGATACCTGAAAATATGTGGTCCCCAGGCTGGGAGCCCCTTCATTATGCTTTCTTCTATCTGTGCTGTACCCACTCTAGGCTCCCAGCCACATCTTCCCCTGCCGTCCCTGACATGGACACTGGTCCAATTACACATGCAAGCAAAAATTAAGAATGATAAAGGCAGGAAATATAAAGCCTATTTGCATTCAACCTGGAACAGCTCAGCTTTCTCCAGAGTCCCAGGAGCACTGTTGTCCGAGACATAATATTATTCATTTTCATTCGGGGAAAGTTTCAGCATGTAACAAAAATATCCCCGGCTTCAGTAATGAGGTAGGAAATCGTGTTTGAGTAGCTGAACGGATCCAAGTCAGTAACATCACTCACCTCCCCTGTCCTTACAGCACAAGAAAAATTACCAGAGGAATAAATTAATTCTAATAAATGTAGGATTCCGATCGTGCATATATAACTGACTGTGTAGCCCAAAACATGAGCGATTGATGAAGTCATTGCTTCAAAGGTGGCTTGATGGAATTAGTCACTGGCAAAACATGCAGCAGAAGAGGAAAAAAATCTCTCTCCTTTTGTTACGGAGCATGAAAACAATTCGCACATCAGGGTGATTTATGGGTTGTCGTGCAGCAAAATTAGAGCGAGTAGTAATTAGGCTTGTTGTGTTGATAACTAAGGGACAGAGCTGTGAGAAGATGAGGAGAGAATGGGTCAGGATGCTTAGGAGCTAGATGAAGGGAAAATGTAAATGTTACATTTCTGCACCAATGGCTTGTTTTTTTATAATAGGGGTTATTTCCCCTTTTTCGTAAATCTGGGGAGAGAAGAACTAAAAAGCCCATGCCATTTAAGATGAATCGAGTCATTCATCACAGCCACGGGTATTTGCAATTAGAGCTGTCAGGTCTCATAGAAGCAAGAGTCAATTGCTGTAACAGGATTAGAGAAAAGGCTGAATTGTTTTATAACTAATATTAGCAAATCAAGGAAACCTGATCACATGCTTGGGGATGTCAGCTGATCACAGTGGGGGACAGGAAAGAATTTCCTCACCCTGGGTAACATGCTACGCAGCTGCACACTGTTTTCCTCTGCGTGGACCATTGCCTTAGGGGATACCAAAGAGCCTGAACAGTTTGGCCCTTTTAGGTGCTATGTTTGATATGGACCTGTCCACAAACAGATGTTGAGTAAAGCTGAAACAAATAGTGGACTTTGTATTCGTGGATATTATTTTAAATTTCTAATAGCTATCAGGGAACCTGAATTACATTCACAACCAAAATGGGCATTCACATATTCATTTATTTGAGTACTCTATTTTGGTTACTTGGTTTATTTGGATTTGGTTATTTTGGTACTTCAGTTACTTTGTTTTGGCTGCTGTGCATGGGCCATCATGCAAATCATGGCAAAATGAAGTACCAGAAATAACCAAACCAAAAATAGTCAAAAACTCCAAATGACCAAACTAAACTACCTAAAAGGGGAATCTGACGAAACACAAATGAATAGTGGTTATTATACATTTTGTCAAATTTGGTTCGGATAGTGCAAATTTGGTAGATTGATTCATTTGCAGGAATATTGTTTCAGCTCTGCTGTGCTATTAGAGCATTAGAGGTGATTGCCCTCACTTTCTGTAGTGTTGGGGCAAGCTGAAAACTCACCTTATACACCTGGCACTTTGAAGGGGGGGTTGGTTTATCCCAATCTTTCCTGAGCTGACTGTGCTGTTTTTCTATACTGTTCCAGCACAGCATTACTGACACCACATGCTGTTAAGCCAGCCTGCCTTGCTCCCAACAAGTCCAGGCTTGCCTCTCTGCAGAGACTCACTGTCGCCAGCCTCAGACAGTGAAAGTAGGAGAGGACTGGGCAAGCTGAATGAAGGAGCAGAATAACGGCATGTCCCAAACTGCCTTCAGTCCAATACTGGAAGAAGACTGCTTTCATGAGGCTTACCCCACAGAGCCCCACCTCTGCCCCACAATTGGAAGGAGCTGTCTTTATGCTTCCCCAGTCTCCTCCACACTGGAATGGGGTTTCTTTATAAGGGGTCACCCTGACTTCTAGAAGTCAATTTGTCATATGTTTTAGAAACCATTGCTGCCCCTTTAAACTCCATCTGGTCATCAGAGAGCCCAGCAAAAACGTTTGTGCTTGGGAAAGAGAGAGGGGGAAAGAATGGGATTTCAGTAGATGGTCTAAGTCAGCAGTTTCCAAACTGTGACCTGAGTGGTCTGTATTACATTTGAAACAGATAGTTCAAGGATGGGCAAAGTTCCCAAGCCCCAAAGCCACGTACCAACACTTTCATATTGCCAAGAGCCAGAAGATCCAATACACTGATCATCATACCTTCCCCCAATCCCAGAGTCAGGACAGCATGGCTTGCCTCTGATCTCATCCTCACCTCAAAGGTCTAGCTCCTAGGTGGTGTGCTGGGGTCAGGTAGCAGGAGTTGCAGCACAGAGTATTCTCCCTCTGCTCCTGCAACCCCCATGAGGTTCCTGTGGCTGAAATTCAAGCTCTGCTACTCTTGCTCCTGAGGGAGCTGCATGGACACTCCCACAAGCAGTCACTTCTGGTGAGAGCTGCAGGACAGGTGCCCAAGAGCTGCATGTGGTGCCCCAACTACCATTTCTCTACCTCTGGGAGAGTTAATTCCATAAAAACATCCAATAACCCAAATTCTGGATATCTAACTGGCTAACTGATCACTAACAATGTACTGCAGCGGTTAATGGATTAATCGAAATACAGATGAATGCTATTTTACTGCTACTGCATAATGGATTTGTTGTTTTTCTGCATTCCATCATTTCCAGTTTACTTCCAGACCAATAGCAAATCTACATTCATCAGATTCGAACTAGGTCAATGGGAAACTGAGTTAAACTAGAAACCAGAGTCTTGTGGGAGGGGGGTAACAGATAAGGAATTATTGGTAAAGAGAACTATCCAGTAACTGCAGAATGGATGGGAAAATGGAATGTGGAACATGGTGAATGGCACAAAGCGGCAATATTGTAATGAGGTAACTTGGTTAACCCAACCAATTGTTATCAGCTTGGTTACTGCAAACTCACCAATTTCTGAAATCTGCATGGATAACCATTTCAGTCTGTGGTATTCTAGAAGTATCAATCATGACAGTGTCTGAAGCAACCATAGTTCGGGCTACGGTTTAGTCATGGTAGTGATGGGGGTCACCTTTTTAGTGAATTTTCCCCTTCACTGTGACTTTTACAGCTTTTCCGTGACTTTCATGACTTTTGCCTAAATATCACCAGAGGAGCTGCCTCCGACTCACCCCAGAAAAGTGCCACTGAGAAGAGCAGTGTGGAGACCGCAGTCAGTGCTGGCTGCCATGCTGATGTCTCTGGGGTTCTCCAAACCCCTCCGCTTCAGAGCATGGTATGGTTAGAGGCGGAGGGCAGAGCTGGAAAGAGCCGCCCAGAAGAGCAGTGTGGATACCGCATTCAGTGCCAGCTGCTGCGTTCACATGATGCTCCAAATCCCTCCCCTTCTGAGCGTGGTGTAGCTAGAGGCAGAGGGTGGGGTCAGAGCTAGAAAAGGTGTCATGGAGGAGATGACTGCATTTCCTCTGCCTTTCTTTGCGCCTTGCTTTACCTTCCCTCCTTCCTGGGGGTTTCATTCAGAGAGATAAGGGAGAGAGCGGGTTCCCTTTCCCCCTTTCTGGGGCTTTCATTCACAGAGCGATAAGGGAAAGGGTTGGGGGTTCCCATTCCTCCTTCTTGGGGCTTTCATTCTAAGTGAGATAAGGGAAAGAGGGTGGGGTCCCTTTCCTCCTGCCCCAGGCTTACAGTCTAATAATATGTTATGTTAAGAAACACTGAATAAAAGTAAATGGAACTTTTTTTGACCCATGACTTTTCCGTGACTTTTTATCTTTTCTACCATGAACTAGTCATGACTTTTTAGAAAAAATACTGTGACAGAATCTTAGCCCTAACCATGGTCATATAGTAGAGCCAATGTCAAAATTGCATTTTGCTCCCATTGTGAGATCCCGATGCATCACAACTGAAAGGTATTTTGTTTTTTCTATGCCTGATGATGAATGAAGTGGGGACCAGGGAGACTCAAAGGAATGAAATAAAATGCCAAAGCACTATATGTCCTTGCCAATGCAATGGATACACAGTTCATAGAAACTATGGCTTCGTAGATGTGTGTGCAAGAATGAACCTCTAGAGCAGAGATGGGGAACCTCCAGCCCATGTGCCTAATTCAACCCACAGCTGGTTTTTATTTTGACTCTTTCCATTTCCTGTATCTGACCCATGGATCCCATCCCTTAATATTGATTTATTATTTATTTAAAAGTTTTGCTACCCTGCTCCTCCTGCCGCAGGCAGCTCAGGGCAGCTTACAATCAATAAAATAATAATGATAAAACTCCAAAACATAACATAAAAGGAGGATACTAAAATAACCCACCCCCGTTAAGCATGGTAAGGGTGAGCTATGGGGAAGGTAGAAGAGATGAGGGCATGTACCAAGGGATAAAAGATGGATCCAAGACACAGATTCATGATCTGGATCCTCCCCTTAATTACCCCATCCTAAGCACACTTCTTCAGCATCCCCCATGCTCAATCTATATTTGACCCATGAAACTTCCCCAACCCTGCAGTCTAGATGGTCCCTTCTCCTTTTACTAGTAATCCCTGCATTCAGAACTGCAGAAAAAGAAGCCACAGACCTTACTTGCACTCTTGCTTGACTCTTATAGAAATGGTGCAGATGGACCACCATAAACCAGAGCTGCTGCTGCTTGACTTGAACCTGCCTGACCCCAGAGGGACCCCCGAGACCCATACAGGATTACAATGCAAACATTTACTGTAGTGAATGGTGTTTCTATTGCAAGATCCTTCCCCTCCCATCCCTGCCCACAAGGCTGTTTTAGATGAAGTCATATCTAAAAGTCTAACAACATCTGACCAAACTCAGATCTCAGTAAGTTAGTATGACCTTGCACCTTTTGTAGCAGAACATGACAACTTCCTCTCTATAGCTGAAACAAGCACCTGCAAAAACAGGTACCCTATCGAAATTATGGTACCCAAATCGGTAACATCGGGTACTAATTGGTACCCAATTAGTTCCTGATGGGCTACCTGAGTTACCAAATTCCATTACCAATTTTCCAACTTCTGCTACCAAATTTCTAACTTCTGGTACTGAAGTTCTGATTTCTGGTACTGATTTTCCATTACTGAAATTGGTTGGTAAAATTGGTAATTCAGTAACAGTAAGACCCAATATTTTGGGTAATTGGGTGCCCGACTTGGTACTTGGGTATTGATTGGGCATGGGCACCCAACATAGTACCCAAAACCATAAGTATTGCCCGCAAGCAGCAAATATGCTACCCATTTCACCTCTATCCTTCCCAAAGGGTGCTGACTTCATAGGCACATGGAATTTAGCCTGCCTCTGAAACATGTACGAGCGAGGGCTCCAGACTATATAAATCATTAGGCTGTTCAAGTATGGTGCTAGACTATAACACCCCCTATAAAGACATCTTAAAGGACAATGATTTTGTCAGGATTCTAGTGGAGCTTGGATATGGGAATAATACGGATATGGAATTTTAGCATGGATTCCATCTTCAAAGGATCCAGCCATTCTGATACATTTCATGAAACACAGACCAAAATGTAATCCAGTCTGTGTTTCACCAGAGATCTGGATTAGCTGTGGCACCACACTGTGCATCTGCAAAATGGCAGCACAGTACAGAGTTGTCATCTTGTGCATGTGCAGTATGGGGCACAAGATGGCAGTGTCCTGTACTTAGAAAGTCTCCTAGAGTTCTGAAGTGGATAAAATCCACATTGGAATCCGTGTGATGTTCTGAAATTGAATACTTTAGTGAAAACAAAATGGCTAATCTGTTTCAGGCTTATATGGGAAGATCATAAAGAATGTTCAGAATCGAACAGCATCTGGATATGAGAGGTCCAGAATGACGGGTTATACTATGCTACACTCTAGAAGATGGCTTGTCTATGGACAAACCTACCCTAGAGTTTTAGCAGTCCAAAATTCAGTTTAAGGCATTTTTCACCATGAACCCATTTCTTCAAACAAGTAAGAAATTACTCAGCAGTGGTACTGTAGATGTCCCTCCCCTGGATCAGTAGCTACATCTCTCTTGCTCTTCACACCCTTGCTGGGCTGATTGCTGAAGAGGATGCAGGGCACCTGCACAAGGGCATGCAGGAGTGGGTCGTGTAGAGGTGTACTACTGGGAAGAACTGTCACTTCTGCACTGGTGGCTATGAGAGGGCACGCCAAGCCTACTATCCCTCCCCCCAGCCCCACCTCTGCCTCCGGTTGCACACCTGCTGTAATCAGATCCTGACAACACCCCACACTGACCCACAGGGTTGCCTGAAGAGTTCCATCGCCCCACCCCTTTCTAACATGTCCACACCCCTTTCCAAGCATTGTGACATCACAGTGCTCAGAAAAGGGCATGGCCCTGTCAGAAAGCACTGGGAGCCCCCTTTGTTGAACCCCTTTCTGACACAACCATGTCCCCTATCCAAGCATTAAGACGTTACAGCAATCAGAAAGGGGTCGTGGTCATGTCAGAAACAGGTGAGGAAACCCCTTCGGCCCCATCTATTTCCGGTGTGGTCCTGTGGTCCCTGCGTGATGGGGCCAGGAGGTGCAAATTCACTCCCTTGCACTCCCCTCCAGGCGCCCATGCTTACTCCCTCTCTTTCCCAAGAGATCGAAGAGGAACCCTCAGTGGCTGCATTTCCTATTCTGATGTCACCCTGTCACATCGGATTCCCATGCTGTACAATCTAGCAGCCAGTCCAGCCCTTGGATCTTTGTCACCACTTAACGTTATTGGTTGGAAATCTCCTCTATTAAAGAGATGTCCTTTTGGCAAAGCGTCATAATATGAGTCAGTAGTAGGATGCTATTGCATAAAATGCCAACGCTATTTTGGGTTGCATTAACAGAAGCATCCATCGTGTCCAAGACTTGGGAAGCTATAGTAACCTTATACTTGCCACTGGTAAGGAGATCACATGTTCCACTTCATGAAGGTCAGTCACACCTGGGGAAAGGCCCAGTGCAGCTGGGTAGAGCAACAGTAAGATCCCAGGGGCTGTGGAATCAGGGCCCTGGGTGGTGGCAGCAGGGTCCCAAGAGACCCGACCTGGGAACAAAAGAGCTGACCCCTCTTTGTCACCTCTGTCACTAGTGAAAGAGTGTATGTGGGTTTGTGTGAGATGGACCTGCATCTTTTTTTCTTTTCTTTTTTTTAGATTTACCCCTCCCCCCAGCCTAACCTCAAAGTTAGGCAATGAACTATATTAAATGTGCAACGTTTATATAGACAAATTATACATATTTATGAAAATCAGGGTAACGGGCAGAGATGGGGGCAGAGCATGAGTGTCCAACTTTAACATTTTCAAGATCTCTTTTAGAGTACTGTGTTCAGTTTTGGACTCTGTATTTTAAGAAGGACATTGACAAACTGGAAAGGAATTTAAGGGTTCTACATAGGGCTGAAATTCAACCGAAAATCATGGTTCTCAACTCATTTTTAGTGAGAATTGATCATCAAGAAACCCCCTGGTTCTCGGCACTTCGTTATTCGAGAATTTTTCTTGATTTACCATTTACCAATTTACCTTGTACCACTTACCATGTATCATGTTCGTCCTGGTAATGCACATGCACAAAATGGTTACTCTTTTCCAAAATGGTGGCAATGCTGCTGGTGCTATCTTGGAAGAGGGCTGTAGATGTACAGAACAGCTGCAGTGGCCATTTTTTGCATACACCAGGCTGAATGTGGTACATGGCAAATCAGTATATGGTACACGGTAAATCATGGTAAATCACAGTAAATGGTAAACAGTTAAATTTGATGAGATTCTCACCGAGATCTCAAACCATTACCAAGATCATCCTGAGATCTCGGTAACGATTCTAGATTCTCATGAGATTTTCACGCGAAACAAATTGATTCTCATTTCAGCCCTAGCCCTACACTAGGAGGGGCCCCACTAGGGTCGCTGAGGGCACCAATTTGTGCAGAGGTCTGCTATTCATAAGGATATTTATTATTTATTTTATTTCTGTCACTTGTACCCCGCCCCTCCTGTAAACAGCTCGGGGCGGCTTCCAACAATATAAATACATAAAAACAATATAAAACAATTTAAAATAATCAACAATAAAAATGTTTAAAACAGGGCCCCGGAAATTAAAACAGTAAAACAGGATAGGGGCGAAGAAACAATAACCCTAACCCACCCCCCACCCCCAAAGGCCTGGGCGAACAGCCAGGTTTTACAACACCGCCGGAATGACAGTAGGCATGGGGCCAGGCAAGCTTCCTCCAGAAGGGAGTTCCAAATACGCGGCCCGGCCACCGAGAATGCCCTCTCCATTGTGGCCCCCCGCTTTACGCGGGGAACCTCCAGGAAGGCACCCCCGGTCGACCGCAGGAGCCGCTCTGGGGCACGGAGGG